>OX578134.1:10304756-10459756 GCA_951213105.1 Amaurobius ferox
ATCAGTGAATATTAAAGCTGTATTGATTTTAAACGCAATCAAATGTTTAAAATACCGCAGTCACCAATACTCGAATGTACTTTCGAAAAAGAATCATAAAAAAATCAGCATCCTACATAATGATAAATAAAAAAGTATTTTATGCGTCATTTTTAATTCGAAAACAAAAGACCATACTTTAGATGCCTGGCGTGACCCGTTCTCGAGATATTGCCCGTTTTTAAAATAGTTTTATATTCCTTTCAATATGTAATATATGAACATAGAAAATATGTAAAAGGCGTCAATTTTTTAAATTAGTATCGGATAGAATCCTAAGTGAATATTAGTTTAACAAATTTGAAAGTACGGTTTGAAATTATCGTACAACAGGATGGGACGAGTTGCCTCACACCTTCGGGTAGGTCGGATGGTCTTGGTCGGAGAAGTATAAGAACACAATAGGGCAACTTTTAACTTTTCTGTGTGTGTATCTGTGCAGGGACTCCGACGGAGGGGATAAAAGCAAGCTTTGCATAGGGGTCTGGAAAACCTTATGGCCCAAGTCATGTAAAGAATTTATGAAAAATTGTCAATAATTTGCAATATTGGGGGTGACAGGGGCTCCATGAATTTTCTTCATAAGTTTGTCGGCAGCACTGTCTATTTGTGTAGTATACACTATATTGTGTGTGTTACATGCAGAGATTCTATCAGATTATATAAACCTACTCCTTACATTTTTATGAAACTTTAAAATTTTCCTGGTTAAAGAAGTATATATTTACATTGTATAACCCACTGCTGATTAAATTTAGCTCCAATCAAAATATCGTTATTATGAAAAACATTAAACCGTCAGTTAAAAATCGACATGAATACAAAATCCTGACATTAGACTTAGACTCATTTTTATAATTGTATTATGCCATTAAACTAACATATATAAAATTAATCATGAACAAATCAGATTAAAATATAATTTTCAAGTAATACAAATAAAATATGAAATAAATATATTTCCGCATGTTGCGAAATTAATGACCTGCACACAAGTTTTTTATGCATTTATTTTGTCTTTATGTAAAATCCCTTGGAGGGTTTCGTTTTACTTAAATAAGCTTCCGCAGCCAATATTTCTGCATCTGCTCAATCCAGCATTCCTATATTTTTTTGCGAAGTTCCGAAAAAGTTGCTAGCTTTATTCCATGTTTTAAATTAAGTTACTGAAGATACTTTTCAATAAAACTCAAGGTGAAGCTTCTTTCAAGGAAGCACTGACATTGTTATTCTGAATTTTTCAGTTCTCAATATTTTATGAAGTGTCAGGTGAAAAGGAAAAAAAATATATATATGTTATGATGTATTTCTATAACACGTTTATACATAAATATAAAAGCTATATAACAGCATTAAAATCATAGCTACTCACTATAATATTATTATTTTGCTTTGATAATATATATATATATATATATATATATATATATATATATATATATATATATATATACATACATACGTATATATAAATATATATATACATACGTATATATATATATATATATAAATACATGCATATATATATATATATATATATATATATATATATATATGCATGTATTTATATATATATATATATATATATACGTATGTATATATATATTTATATATACGTATGTATGTATATATATATATATATATATATATATATATATATATATATATATATATATATATATATATATATATATATATATATATATATATATATATATATATATATATATATATATATATATATATATAAAATATATATGTTGTAGAGTTCCTATATGGTTATATTTAACATTGAAGGTCATTTCATTTATAAGATAGTCGTTATACTGTCTTGGTACAGCTTTTGGGTAACAGCTATTATGAAGAATAATAAATATGCATCCATTTTTAAAATAAAGATATCGCTCCAGATATATTAAGTTTGAAAAGCATTAACAACTGTCAATAATGTATAATGTTTTGTAAATTAATTTTTCAATATAATCTTCCAATGAACCCTAATATATAGTCTTCAAAAATTTATATTTAATTATATATTTATAACCTTAAAATATGTTGTATAAATCTAATAATTTTCCAAAATATTTTAATAGCAATTTGCATTCATAAATTTGTACCAAAATTATACATGTTTATAAATTATAAAACCTAAGAAATTTTTTTTTATATTATATAGGTGTTCCGTTGATTGATCAGGATCTTTGCCTGTGTGGACCTTTTGACCTTTGCTAGATGAATAGGCTGCTTCCTTTCAGTTTCAAAATTTAATTTAATACCACTTGATTAATTTGCTTTCCACAGGTCTTACATTGGTGTTATATTCAGGAATGATATAATAAGCAACAGATATGCATAGAAACATTATGTGCAGACTGTTCAAACTGCCCTCCACCATCGATAATACCATCATGAATATGTAAAGCAGCTTTAATAAACTGTCTAACACGAAGGATAAACAACTTGCACAGGCAGTTATTTCTTTTACGTGAAAACAGGGTCGGTCTATTTTTCAGGGCATGGCTGCCAGATTTGGGGATATACCGCCAACTTGTTGAATTTTGCCGAGTTTTCGAATATACTAGAACTTTCTCTATATATTGAATATATCTGGTGATTCTTTTATAGAAATTTCTATGAAGCTAACATAAGGGAGTCATCGCTCAGTTGGAGGGTTGACGTAATAAGGGCAAAAGTGAATTGTGAGATAAGTGGGTGTTTTGAGAATTTGTTTAGCATTTAACTGCTGTTTTATTGTATCTTACAATTGTTTAGTGAAGATAGTTATCTTGATATTCGCTGTATATTGTTGCTGTTTACGATTATTAATACTTTTAAATAAAATTATTAATTATCCGACAATTTGCTCTCATTCTTTTATCCTGGGAGTACCGCAGCGATTCCAGAGGATATGCTGTTAAGATCACATTTGAATTCCTGTATTATTGAGAAAACATACTACACTACAATTATTTACAATTAGAAGCTACGCATCTAGTAACAGATAAAACGTCACTTGTTTTTATGACTTTCTATGTGTATACTTGCTTTGCATTTTACTTATGTCGTTTCTACTAAATAGATAATGCTTAACAAATTTACAATTTACATTTTTCTTCTATCTCGCTTTGCTGGCGAGTTCGTGTTCTTAACTTATTCAATTCTCCGCTAGGGGCACTGCAAACGCTTTTGCGATCGGAAATGGTTACTTTACTATAAACTTATAATTTAGGGACTTTTTATTCCAAAATTGTTGAGGTGCTCAAGAACTTTCCTAGGAATATCGTATGTATAATAAAGTGTACAACGATCGAATACTAATATATCTCAAATAGTTTTTCTTTACGAGACACTTACGCAATGGGCACAATTAGAGCCCCTATATAGGAGCATTAGGCACAATTGGAAGCGGGTCTATCTGAGCCCCTATTTATCAAGCTTCTGAGAATAATGATTGATGTTCAACTTCGGAACAAAGGAGAAATCACGTAACAAGCACCTTCCGATTAGAACCCTCGGCTGGAAAGATGGACTGCAGAAGCTTATGGTACTAACTGATACGTGCTTAAATGTAGAAGGATAGCGTTTAAACAGCGGAACTTTTATAAATAAGGAGGTGAATTTTAAGCGGATTTCGTTTTATAATTCGAGAGCTTAATAATATTGTGAATTAAACTAAATATTCATTTTGGATTCGTCGTATTGTTGAATGAATGAGGGAGTTTATTTCGATAAGTATGTTCCCAGCACGTTCTATATACTTGTATTAGAAGATATTCTGGCGTTGAGTGCGATTTAAAATATATATACATTCGAAATGAATTCACGATGCTTTAAAAATAAATCAAAAATATCTAATTCAATTCCCATATATATAAAATAAGAACTTATGTTATCAATTTGTGAAGTTATTTGCGCAAGCAAATCTGAAGAATAAAACATCCTGGTGCTGTTTGAAAGCCAATTTAGATCAATATGGAGTGTATCCAACGTACGTTCAAATAAACTCGATGAATTGGTAAGAAAATTATCATTTGTATCATGTTGAAAGAATCATTTAAACAATCAAAAAGTTCAGAGACTGTGCTGATATCTCCAACCTTGATTGGAGGAGAGGGGAACTATTTTCTCGTGGTGCAGAGGCAGTGGCGCGAGGTGTGAAAAGGAAGAAGCAGGTCCGCAGTGCAGGGTTTTCCCATACTATGCGTGTCAGTGAACTGTAGTCGTTCGCGTTCATCAAAAACGGAAATGACGGCCATTTCCGTTTTCGACGAACGCGAACGACTACATTTCACTGGTACGCATTGTCTGTAAAGACACCTGTTTCTTCCTTTTCACATCTCGTATCACATGTGCCTCTATGCCACGGTAAAATAGTCCAAAAAAATGCCACGGTAAACTCTCTTCCAATAAAGGTTGGAGATATCAGCACAGTCTCCGAACGTTTTAATCCTACCTTGCATGAAATGAAATATACTTTTGTTAAAATATAACATATGTTTCAAAATATTGAAAATTGTTATAAATATCGGAATATCATGACCCACGACCATCAATAATATGTCATAATATCAAAAATATAATATCGTTCTTTTATAAAATTTTATTTTCATATCAATGTCTTTATTATTTAAATTATGTAAATTGAATGACCATGGTTTGCTCTAATTTCATTCATATAATTTTCTTCAAATAAAGTTTCGGTTAAAAATCGTTTGTGCTATTCCATTTCTACTGTACATTTTATATTCCATTTTTAATTAATATCTCGACAAACTTTGGTTCTAGAAATTCGGAACTTGAACAGGGAATAACCACATTAAATTTGGAAAAGAAACATTCAAAAACTGTGAATCTTTGAACTACACAGAAGATGTATAAACTTTCAATTTTATGCATGAATTCCGCAAATGTCTAATGAAAAAAAATATATATCCAGAAGATAAAATGTTTTAAAATGTCTCCGCGGAATTATTTCTTTGGAAGAGAGTTTAAAGCACATGTGCAGGTTGCCTACAACCGACCATGGTGGAAAAATGAGGCACAAGATCCAAGCACTGCATCGAAAATTTTAACAATTCGCTCGCTTAAAAAATATAACTGGTGAGTGGATGGCTTCAGTAAATTCATTTTTACGATGCTTGATATTTAGAGGAACTGGGGTTTATAAACACTATATTTGCAGATAATTTTTTTTTTCACTTTTGCACCGTCACCTTTGAAAACTTCCGATAACTGTGTCGGTGTTAGTTAGTGCACTTTAAACTAAATTTAATGCCGATGCGATGGTCGATCGGTCAAAGCGAGCGTTTCCAAACGATCGTTCGGCCCCTGCGTTGTGGGTTCGAGTCCCACGTAAAGCATGGATGATATGTTGTTGGGCGCAGTGTGTTTCGCCCCCCTCTGGTGTGCCTGGGGTAACGTCCCAGGACGGCTAAATGCTCCACGTTTCTGGCCGATATATAGACGAATGATGGAAGTCAAGTGCCTGGCCATTTGATTAAAAAAATACTAAATTTAATGGTTTATAAAAAAAACAAGACCTCTGCCTGTATACGCCGTTGTCCGAGAGTCAAAGCAGGGTATTTATATAAAATAAAAAAGTAAAAATCCGTGTATATTGGATCACCTGTCGTGAAACGACCCCCTTCCAAATCACAAAACCGAAACCCGTCACTTGCTGAGACTTTATAGCCTACGTTCATATCTAGCGACGAATTATTCTCGTGACACAAATAAATGAAAATACTTTAAATTGCAAAAATTTCCTTTAAACACGAAACTCATAGTTATATCAGCAAATGTTTATCGAATTTAAGTCAAATTTTAGCACAATATTCATAATGATAATTAATAATATTAGGACCACATCTTTTAGATTCACAAATTTATAAAACCTAGGGAAATGCACAATAGATGGCGTTAGATGTGAAGAATGGGACGCTCTGCAAATCAGTGTCGGCCTGCTATTGTCATAGCGGGTTCCGTGGGCTTCTAAAGTCCCAACGGATACCGGCCAGACACGGCAGACCGAGAGTCTAACTCTCACCAAATTTGTAACCCAGGTTCGAAACACTCCTCCCGTCAATTGGAAGAATTCCAATTGATGACCTGTGAAGGAAAACCCAACAAATACCAAAGAAATTACCTTTACCTTCAAGATCTCACCAGAAGCTGAAAACACATAAATTCAATACAATTTCAACTCAAATAAGAACACATAATTTCGTTTAACTTCTAAGTTTATTTAAATGCCAAAGTTTAAGGAGTTATCACAGAAAATACAAATGCTGATTCATATTCAGCTATTAAACCACTGGACCACACTTCAACTAAAAATCATCGGCTCTTTGCCGGAACTTAATATTAATTCTATAAATCAAGTAATTTCACATAAATTTCATATATTCCAATGTAGCAAAATAAAGGTATGGTCAGAGAGAATGCACACACACAGGGAACGTTAAAGGCTTAAGTAATTACAGTATTTCAAAATCCCATTAATTCAATTTAAATTACTATAGCTTAGATAATGCTTCATTATGAAGAAGGAGACTGTAGTTAGAAAATATATGTATAATGCGGGCAGAAGATCCTAAGGATGAAAAGTTCTGCAGTGATCGATGCACAAGTCCAGTCAACAGCCCAACGGCTCGTCTAAATATTTCAAGTCTTACCTCAAGATATTCTTGGAAGGACTCATGGCAGATAGAGCACAGGCATCCACTGGTAATTTCCCTCGGGGCCAACATAGCCCCGTTCCAGAAGGAACGGTTGAACCGCAGTTTCCGGTATGACACCGGATCAGGTCAGCCAAGGGATCAGCTTCATATTTGCTCCCTCTGGTCCCGGTACTCGTCCAAGTAAATTAAGGCATCATCTCCAACGTTCACACGGCGGTCGACGGTCGGCGAGGGCAAGGCATCAGCGGATCTCGATGGTGGCAGCAGTGGCGAGGTGGCATCTCTCCCGACCCTCACAACGCGGTGACTCAACCTGAGGGCTAAGTCCCGCGTCGACGTGAGTTCGAAGATGTTTCCAGGGAGAGAGCCCCGAATCAAGAATCACTCAGCTTTTAAACATTCCAGATGGATCCAGAACCCGTCCAATAGGAAATGACATGGGCTCACATCATCTCCCATCCACCAATCGAAAATTATTTCCAATTCAAATTCATCCACAGTTCCGCCCAACTAACGGAAGATTCAAAAGCACGCGTAGCTGCCGCGTGACAACAAGAAGATCTCTGTCTCCGCCAGCGAACAGGTGCGAGCCAGACTAACAGGCGTCGTTCCCCGAGTGTGTAAGAGTTATATAACGAAATAAAAATGGCCACAGTTCTGCACAGAATCAGATACATTACGATAATAAAATATATACAATGACAAGAGGGTTCCAGGACACAGATTAATTAAATAAAAGTTTAAAAGTACAGAAGTTATGCAATTTACAAAGGAGTGACAAATTCCGTCACGACACTATCAGTGTCTACCTGCAGTGTCGGCTCTACAGCCAAAATTGAAGATATCATTGGCGTAAAAATGTATTATTAAATCAACTGTTGGGTTTATGAAATAACTTTTTTCTGGAGTATTCTATAATATTGTAGGCAGCTGCTGAATAAAATGAATGTTGGATGACGCGTCAATAATATACAGTAATTTAAAAATCGAAGATTCCCGGTACGAAAAATATACATTTTTAAAAAAATTAATTAAAATTTGTTATTCATCAAAATAACAAAATAACTAATTTAAAATAAAAAAATAAAATAAATAGCGCCAAGGTGCAACTGTTTGGGTCTTGACGTAAATGTGTACCAAATTTCACGTTTGTGCGACGCTTGCATTTCTCGCTACAGACTGAACACACACACCGGAATCTTCTTTTATTATGTAAAAAAATAATAAAATAATTTCTGCCTATATGGAAAATTAAGGCCTGCTCACATCAGATTTTTTTTGTAGATCAAATGTCAGGCTAGATTCAATTAAGTAAATCTAAATATCTTTTCATAAGTATTTTCAAATAAACATAAAATTTTAAATGACTGTATTAACGGCCATCCCCTATATTCTTTTATTGTCGATAATAAAGATACGGTAACTTACACACATGTTCTTCTTGATTAGGATATTGCATAACACTTTATACTTTGCACATTTTATCATAGTTATCAATTTTAGAAAGCAGTTCACAGTCTGAGCATTCAAAGCCGGACATATGTAAGACACTATTTATCATTCTCGCGACAACCACAAATGCTGGATTCTCAAGAGGAACAAGCGCGGTCTGATTACAGAACTCTCCTATAAACTGCTAATGATGATCTCAAACTCTAAACACATTTTCATATCGCAAAACTTGCCTAAGGATTTCCAAACCTAGGAATTGTAGTCTGACAAAAGATACCAACACTAGCGCGATTTTTTAGAATTACTTGAAATTGCATAATATGTCCATGATCATGTTATTTTGTGCAATTTCGTGCATTTTAGTGACAAACAAAATAATTAAAAATTGCATAACTGATCAATGGTTATTATATATACGGACTTATATATTGGTCAAATCTTTCGCGAACAACACAATTTTTACATTTCCAATTAAAGCACGTAACGGAAATAACTTCCACTTTCCAAATCACATTCAAAATTCCACAAAATTTATGTTCTCCGCAAATGTCAAAATGAAATAAAATAAAATAAATGTACAGGATATAAGGGGTGGTTTGAAATATATCCTCAGAATAATTATTTTGGAACAGTTTTAAGCGCATGCGCAGTTCACCTACAACCAACCGCATACGAAAAAGATAATAGACATGACATCGAAATTTTAACAATTCACTCGTTTCAAATATACTTATAAATAATGAAAGGATGGTTTCAGGAAATTATTTTTGTATTGGAACAGTGTCGAAAGCCCAGACCATCCGATTCATCCGAGGACTAAGAGCAACGAAATGGATGGCCGGACCCCATGGATCTTGGACCCAATGGATCTTGGAACAGTGTGTAATATTTAAATGAATTGCACTCAAATTTAAAAAATCGGATTGAATTGCATTTTTTATATCACAATAAAAAATCGGGATTGTTTTAAACACACAAAAATTATATATATGTTTGTTTTTATTTAATTCGGCTATTAATCGTTTAGATTCTGCTCAATTATGTGAAATGTAATTTTTCAATATTTACAATGATGTAAAGCTAGAAACTCTGTGATAATATTTACGGCCCCGCAGAAATTGCCTAAGAAAAGTTACCGACTAAGAAACCTATATAAGTCAAATTGGACAATGATAAAAATAATTAATAATAAAACAATAATAAATAAGTTTCGGTTAAACAGAAAAACAAACAATGGTCAAGTGACGGGATTTATAGGAGTAAATGATGAAAAATACTCTAATCAGAATAATTAAAAACTAAAATATACAACACTGGCATATTTATTGATAGGCGAACTAAGCAGTCACTTATCGCCTTTGTGGCCCGTTTTCATAAAGAAACGCCAGAATTCTTTAATCTATGAAAACAACAAATATGGGAGCCTCAAACGTAATGGCATCCGCTATAGTCCGCTGTTTGTTAAAAATAATGTTGGCTGCATTTTCTTGTGGCGATATGTGAAATTAAAATATAATAAATTAATTTCTGAATTTGATTGAATTCTAGACCAAAAATAAAGGAAAATAACAAAAAAATACTTAAAAGACAAACACATGTATTGAAATAAAAGTATATAAAGTTCAATTAACAGTAGCTATATTTGAAATATTTATCTTTACATAATAGTTACAGCTATAACTACATTTTAATTCAAAGAGAACTAAAATGTAATCCATTTCTTCCGTATACAACGCGTTACCATCTGTATCATTTGTATTACAGATTCCTTGTTTAATTTTCAATTTGCTTAATTTTCAATTTGTTTAATTTTCCTTGTTTAATTTATTTGGCAAATTTTCATTTCCTTTTTTCCTTTACAAGTATACCATTTAGAGAGGAACATTTATTTTTCTTGGACTTATTTAGAAAGTACCAGTATCGTTACTATGCTTCCTCTGGAATCGTGGATGTAGTCTCAGTATACGAGAATAAATCCAGATGCATGGATAACTAATACGTTTATTTACAAGCACAGCGTAAATAGCTTAAACAATATGGCGAAAATAGCTCGATAACTATCTCATAAGATAACTAAACAATTGTCAGATGCAATAAATCAGCAATTACATGCTCAGCTAATACACAAAATAACTATTTTGTGTTATAATATTTGTGTTATAATAAATATTTTCGGTTATAACCGATACAATTCTCAAAATATAGACATATCTTACCTTTCAATTTAGATCGTATCTCGTCAACTATTCTTCAACTGAGAAATGCCCCTTTTACTCGTAGTATATACTCGTAGAAATTTCCCGAAGAAGCCCATATCAGCCAAAATATTTTTTTTTCGAGATAGTTGTAGTACGTTTGAAAATTCGTCAAGTTGGCGATATATTGCCAAATCTGGAAACTTTACCTCGGCATTCAAAATGTGGTAACCGCACATTCATGTAATAGCAATGACTGCATGTTAAGGTGTTTTCTCTTTTCATAGAATCAAGTATCTGCTTTATATTTTTTGAAAAGTGTCAATGCAGAGTGAAACATTTTACATATTCGTAACAATATTCAGGAAAACTGTCACTCTTCTTTCTTCGACTCAGACCGCTGATCACCCAGAAGGTGTAGGATAACTGTTTGGACGATCAAGAAGTACCTCCCAATTTAGATCGGAACCCAAAAGATATCCACAAAGAAACAGCAGAAGTATCTATAACCGGAATAAAAATTCCCAAATCTCTACTTAATCGGCTAATTTATTATTGCATTGAATTGAATCTGCCTCAGTTTGGTTCATGTGTGATTCAAATGTTTTTCTAACTTTTCTTGCTCCCATGTTTCAAAAGGGAGGGCATTAAAAATTTATCTTAGTTTATTACTTTATCCTGTTTATACTTGGATTTTATAAATTAAATTATATAGAAGTGTTCGTGTTATTCGCATCTCATAACATTTTAATACCCATTTACAAGAATTTCCGGCTCGGAATTGAGAGATAATTTGACATTAAGAAAGTTGTCGGTCTAAGCTTCGATTTATTAAGATCCTTTCATACAATGATGAATCATTAATTTTCATTCACAAGCGAACCACGCAGCATGCGTACTCATTTTGAGCCTTGGCATTAAGGGCTGAACTACTGAAATTCAGTACTTATCCCTGTCCTGTGCATGCATGCTTTATAACATGCAAAAGATTAATTGTATTCAAATCCTAGGGCCCTCATAAATAAGGATCTGAATACAGGTTGACATTATATTTTAATTTGGGATCTTATGCATGATCTGTTAAATTGCATATTTATTACTGCTGGTTTTTACTCCTGATTTAGTCTTGCCTTATGCTTGTGACAAAGCGTTCCCTTCACTCATATCTAACATTAATATGTTTTCCCACTTAAACAATAATTATCGTTCAAGTATATTTGCATAGTATTCCTTATATAGTATATTTTATTAGTATATATTTTGCAGTATATGTTTGGTAGTATTTCTTTGATTGATCCGGTTGGCAGTATATTTCCCTCTAACATCTAGTATTATTAAGTTTGGTAATGTGAATTAGAATTATCTTTTAATTAATTTCTTAGTACCTCTCGAATATATTTTAACATTATCCATTTGATAGTATTCCTTCGATAAATCCTATTGATAGTATCTTATAATAACAATTTGTTAACATACCCATGTGTCTAATTTTTTGTGTGAATAAGGAATGGTATCTTTGCATTATATTATTTTTTTCAATTAAACTATTTGCACATTAATCAAGTTTTAAATTAGATTACAGCTAAAAAAAAATAGAACACATTTTCTCTGGAATTACTGTGTGCGCATGCGTCGTTTCAAAACTTGCAACTGCACATGCGTTTTGCCAATCACAAGGACTATCTTCAGATTTTTAGATGTTTACTTAAAATTGGTTCCAGACTATTATTATTGACCTTTTACTTGTTTCGTACGTACATATATATTTAGAAAACCATGTATATTAGTATATTTACCTATGTATTTTATATCTGGTATTTTGAGTGTTAAAACAGATCCTTGCATTTGTTTATTTAAGTTTAAAATGCAGAGTGTTTTGTATGTGATACGTTAGCGTTGCAAAGTTGCACAATATTTGTCGTCATTGAATTATGGTAATAAAAAAAGAAAAGAACAAACTTCGAACTGAGATTTCAGGACACACGCATGTATCAGTTTTGTAAAAATCGGCAAAACACGATTAAATCAATGTAACTGCAATACAAGGATTTAAAGACCAGGATTTAAAGTACAGAGTTATTTATTTAATACAAGTCCGGTCGCCTTTTGAAAACATGATTGAAAGGATTATATTTAATCCTGTTTTCAATTCCCTTGCAACGCGGGATACATTTTCTGATATTGCCTTAAAATTCACTCAAATCGATGTCAAAATTTATCTCGAATGAAAATTCTTTGTTAAGAAAATCATAAAAAGTTATTTAAAATAATCGACCAAATTTCTAGACAAAACCCCGCCTTTTACGTCGAACGCTGTCTAGCCTGGTGCTGTTGCTCTGTCGAATAATTGTTCCAAAATTTGTGGAATGCAAATTGTACAAACGTAACTTATGTATATTTGTTTTTTAAATTAACATACTGCGGTGAAATAATATGACAAGAGCACCACTATGAATTAAGGGGTGAAAGGAAAAAGCATTCATTTTGGTGGAAATAATATTTACGTAGTAATTAATAATTAGGTTAAGTCGGGATCGAGATAGCAACAATGAACACAAGTCTTGCTCCCGACATACATATAACCCACCTATTGTGCAGTCCGGCATAAACCTGTAAATAATATAATTCATAAAAGAAACTTACTACATAAACTATCTGTTAAATAATCTACTTACTACAGTATTGTGGCAATTAATTGAGAAATGTCATTTTTTTCGTTTTATCACACGTAAGCTTAGGAAGAAGCACTCCAAATTAGCTCAGAGTTCAAATTGCAGTTATTATCAAAGTAGCAGGTGTTCGTATGCACCTGGTAAGTAGCAAATGTTCAAATTCCTCCGCCAGGTGGCAGGTGTTCCGCAGTGGTAGTTTCTCAGTTGTTGCGGGGCTCATTAGCGTCATGGATATCAGCGCGGAAACACGTGCTAAAGTGATTGCGCTTAGAGAACACACTTCTAAGACGTTCGAGGAAATAGGTAAAATATGTGGAGTGAGTACAGCAAGTGTCGGGAGGATCTGGAAGCGGTTTCAGGAAACAGGAAATGCTGGAATCAACCACTCTGGAAGATGCGGCCGAAAAAGATCAACTTCGACTCGTGACGACAAAACTTTACATCGGATGAGTGTTAAAAATCCTCGATTAACCAGTTTTAACCTGTTTAAGTCCATGGTGGCAGCTGGTGTTGATATTGCACCTTCAACAGTGCGATACAGGCTGTTAGAACGCGGACGGAGAGCACGTCGACCGTACAAGAAGCAGCTTCTGACGCTTCGTATGAAGAAACAAGAAAGATCAATCATGCTTAAAGCATTGATTATGAAACACTTTCCAACTTCAATGCAATTTTATTTAAAACAGTCGAAAATGCAATACATTCCTCGGTAATATTTTAAAACTTATCATAATACTACATTAATTTATTATATTTGAAAAATTAAACCTTCATTGAAAAACATGAACTTCATTCAAAGACGGCATTGAAATAAAAATTGCCTGGTTTAAATATATCTGAAAAGCGATACATTCCACGGTAATATTTTTAAAACTATCATAATACTACGATAATTTATTATATTTAAAAACTTCATCGAAAACAACTGAAATTAATTCAAATGACGTCATAGAAAAAATAAATAAAAAGAACGAATATGAGTCTGCAGGGAAAGACATGTGCTGTCCACATCAGAATTTTTAACAATATTACAACAATGATTTATAGAAGTGAACGGGGATTATTTTCAGGCCATTTCGAAAAAAATGTATGATCTATATTTAAAGATCCATCAAATTTTTGTCGAATAAAATCTTCAACAAATTTAAGCTGTGTACCAAATTTTAACTCTCTAGGACGTAGGAAAGTGCATTAAAAATGCCATCAAATAAATTTATCATGAAGAGTTATATAAAATTTAAAAAAATGAAAAATTGTTATCTACCAAATTTATTTTAAAATGTGAAGCCACTTCCATATGCAAAACGTTTAAACAAATGGAGAGATATTTATTATATAATATATCTCTCTTTTCTTTCTGGAAGATATCCCAAAGTCAGAATTTAATTGAATTTGTTTTTTTCCCTATATTAAATAATTTTTAATTAAAAAACTACTTAACATATTTTACTGAATTTTTTTTTTATATATTCTATGGGATAATGTGAATATTTTCTAAAAATTTCGAAGCAATTCGTGAATTTTAAATTTACTTAAAAAATGTTTGAAAAATTAGGTCCCATAGGGTTCAATGTATTTCATTTTTTCAACCCGGGTTCAATAAAAAACTAATTGGGTGATATTATTTATTTATATTCCCATAGGTCCTACAGACCGTCTGAACAACATACTAAAATTTCATTTTGATAAAGTCATTTTTACGGCAGTTATCGTGCTAACGGACAGACAGACAGACAGACAGAATGAACAAAGTCATAAACACTTTTCAAAAAAAAAAAGTTCTCTTTTCTGACAAAACACATTTTGTGGTTCAGGGATTTAGATCTATGTTCGTGAGAAGGAGCCAAGGAGAACCTCTCAATCAGCACCACATCAATCAAGCACCCAAGCATCCGCCCAAAAAGATGTTTTGGGGACAGAATCTGTTGTTCCCGTAGAGGGAATGATGAACAGTGGCAGTTACGAAATCATATTGACCCGAAAAGTGCTTCCGACCATGGCTAAACTGTGGCCGAACGGAGATTGCGTTTTCCAACAAGTCAGCGCGTCATGTCACACTCCGAAGCGAATCAAAAATTTCTGCTCAAAAAAAATATTACCGTACTGGATTGGCCCGGGAATTCACCAGACTTGAATCCCATAGAAAATTTGTGGGCTATTGTCAAAAAACGGCTTCACAAATTTGACTGTACGACGATGGACAAGCTAATTTCGGCCGTTATTGACATATGGTTCAGAGACGTTGAAATTAAAACTACATGTGCTAGTCTAGTACATTCCATGCCGAAACGTGGCTGTGATGTTATAAAGTCTCGGGGAGGTCATATCACTTATTAGTTTTAAATGTATCCATAGAAAACTTGAATAAAACTGAATTTTATAAAAAAATGCATTTCTCAATTAATTGCCACAATACTGTACATAAACTATTTGTTAAATAATCTACTTACTACATAAAATATTTGTTAAATAATCTACTTACTATATAGTCATCATTGGGGCCTGCCGTCACTTTGAATCTTGAGACTTGTCAATTCTCTTAAATCCATATATTTATATCACTTGGCCCACCATATTTTATCAAGTCATTTTTAATGCTGAAAATGCCACGACGCTTTTCCAACACTTACCATACTCAAAGTCTCATTATGTAATACCCTGGACTCATTTGCTGTATCTCTTGTATGGGAATGCTGTAATTGGTCACAGACAAAGCTGTTATTGACCGCAGAGAAAGATGTTATTGGTCGCAGATATGTTGTTCCAGGTCCACAGAAACACGTGACCTTATGATATGGGTGTGGCATATTTATAAGGCTTATTTATTACCTCATATGAATTTATCTGAAGTTATGTCACCCACTACCGACCATTTGTCTACGTCCAGTGATGCTTTCAAAGTTTATTTCAATTATCAGGCACTCGTGGGGCTGCGATCAATATGCCTTATAGGCTGCAGTCGATTACCATGCGAAAACGAAACACACATTCGTTATCACACATACTGTCCGTAAAATTTTTATTTCAAATGCAACGTCTCCAGTTTTTAACAAATGGTAAAATATAGTTAAATGAAAATTTTGCTCTCAGATGTTTTTATTCAAATTTGATTTATGACATAAGCTTTTCCGAGAATTTGTTTCGAGTTATTTTCAATATAAGCAAGATGGTAATCATTTAGAAGTACGTGAATGAAGTATTTCCCTCATTGATGATGTAAATACGTCGAAATTAACATCGTCGAGTGATAAATATTGGGATGCCTGGTATTTCATAATAATCTAACTGCATACTTCCGGAGTCAAGCCAGACCTCATTTGATAAATCTCTTAACTTGTATTTACGCTTGCAATATGCGTATACAATCCGGACGTGCTTGCTGCGCAAGCCCGCCTTAAATTAATTTCCTAAATGCACCATTAATAGTCTAAAAATGCTCAAAACAAAACTATATGCAATGGATGAATGCAATTAGAGCAAAAAGAGAATACAATCCTAAATTATTACTTCCTATTACTTGATTCAAACGATATTTTGACACAAATACTTAGAACAATGAAATATATGTACGCTTTAAAAATAAAATTGCGTGTATATAAAATTCGAGATTTTAACAAATCATTAAACAGCACTCGATTTTTAATCCACTACGTTATTTACATTGGGGACAATCTACCAGTTTGTGTAGAAATCATCTACGATGAACTTTAACATAAATTTGGGCGGCAAATAATAATATATCGAAATTTTGCCCAAGTTTTTTGTAAATATTTAAAGATATATTATTATTTCGAACATGTTATATTCAAATCTTTAAATGCCATTAAAAAGATATGACGAGTTTCTAGACGTAATTATAAATGCATTGAGACGAATGTTAAATTTGTAGCATTTTCTGAGTTTTTTGTAAATAACTAAACATATAGTACAATTTCTTTTTCATTTTTTTTAATGTTTCATGCTCATTCTCAAAGAATTACCCCACTGACAGCAAAATTTTTACTAACAGCAATATTTAAGCCAAGAATTGGAAGATTCATTATTGTAAAACGGAAACCATACATGCTAAGACAAAGCTACAATAGGAAATTTCAAATATAATTAAACATTCATATATTTATATATATATATATGAAAAACTCATACGGAAAAAATGCTGACATGGCGCTATGCTGCCCTTGTACATATTTACAAATATAATTTATAAATAGAAAACCAAAGACACAGAAAAGTAGAAAATGAAAGTAAACAACGAAAAGTATCCCAAATTGGCCGGGGGAGTTGTGACCCCCATCTCTCCGGTTAAGCAATGCTTTAAGACATGGCAACACTCCCAGAAGCCGATATATTTCCAAAGAATGGCCTTATTACCATCAACTTCCGAACCTCAAAAACCTTTAGCAACCAGACAAGTAAAAAAATCAAACCAAGTCACTCAATGCCCTATCTTATGAACGTACATATTTAAAACCTGTCACCACAAAATCCAAAACTCTTACAAAAACAGTCTGATTTGTACAGTGTATCCAATAATAATAAGTTTTAACTTTTATCCCAATTCAAAAGCATCCATACAAGCTTCTCGTAAGTCTTCCCGATTCCCTATGTCTATGTCTCAACAGTTTAAATATTTGCTTCTACATTCAGTTACAGTTGTTGTTGTTGTTGTCTTGTCCCTAACATTACATTTAAGGAAGAATGTGTGCACTGCTTCTGTTTAGTCCAATGACCCGGGGCACCCGAAGGTAGAAGTCTGACTTCTGCCCCAAATAAAACACCACAACATCCATGCCCGGAGGCGGGACTCGAACCCGCAATCTGGCAGCCGAGCCATCCCGAGGAAACGCCTGCCTCTTTGACCGCTCGGCCACCACATCGGCTTCAGTTACAGTTAAACCAGTCAATTCTGAAAGTATTTTGATTATAAAGCATATCATATATAATAAATGTGCCATTAATGTGGAAAGTTTTCAATTTTCTTCAGTAAATTAATTACACACTAATACAATTTATTTATGATTATTTCTTTTTCTTTTCAAATATCTTCAACGTTGAATCATATGATTTTTTGGGATTACATAACAGTATAAATTTATTGCATCATAATAATTTAAATTTGTATTATCTTTTATCCGTGTCCAATCCCCCAATTTTCTAAATCAAAATTGATGGATTTTATTTTATAGCTGTTGAACATCAGTTGAATATTTTTATAAGGTTAAAAACATTTAAATTAAGTACCACTTTTCTACAACATTTTACTTAAGCACTGTTTTAGTTTAAATTTACGAATCATTCATGCGAATTTCAAAGGCAATTCAAAATTCAGCTACATAGAAATGAATATAAGAACAAAGTTCAATCAAGACAAGCAACAAGCAAAAGCAAAATACGATGTTATTAAGTTACACCGTTTATAATTTGCGTGTAACTAACATGCCTAAGGAAAGAAAATATCTATCTATATATATATATATATATATATATATATATATATATATATATATAGCTAAGCAAAAGCTACGTGACAAAAAGCGGAAAGGTGAGGAAAAAGGACCAATTGGGAATACATAAAAGGCCTAGGGGGATGGTGACCCCTAGTTCCCGATTAAAAGTCGACTTTTACACCAAAGGTAACACTCCCGGAGCCATATATTACCTGAGGTCCTATTTCCGCTCACTTGTCCTCACCTTTCCGCTTTTTGTCACGTAGCTTTTGCTTAGCTGTATTTCTCGACATTTACATGCTGCATCGCGATTTTATGTCTAGTTACTTTTTTGGTACACTCAGTACACTTGTATATTTTCGTTTTATGACATTCACACACATATATATATATATATATATATATATATATATATATATATATATATATATATATATATATATATATATATATATATATATATATGTAAATATATACATATATATATCACACCAAAAAAGTAGACGAGTAAATGGAAGCAATATACCAAAGATTGGCCGGGGTGTTGTGACCCCCACTCCCCGGTTAAGCAAGCTTTTTGTCTAAACAACACTCCCGGAAGCCGATATATTGCATAAGATATGAATATCGAAGTATCAAAAATGTAAAAAGATGTAAAAAGAGTGTACCAGAACATGAAATCATGGAGTAACACACAAGACTCGGAATACAAAACCTGCATTAAAGTGTCTTAATTCTACAATTTAAAAGTCAATAAGAATTAAAAAGTATAGTTTATAAACACGTAATCAGATACGGTACCATGACTTCTTGCTTATTAAAGTATTGAAGTATTTAAATTGTAGAATTAAGACACTTTAATGTAGGTTTTGGATTTCGAGTCTTGTGGGTTATTCCACGATTTCATGTTCTGGTACACTCTTTTTACATTTTTGATACTTCGGTATTCATATCTTATGCAATATATCGGCTTCCGGGAGTTTTGTCTAGACAAAAAGCTTGCTTAACCGGGGAGTGGGGGTCACACCCCTCTCCCGGCCAATCTTTGGTATATTGCTTCCATTAACTTGTCTACTTTTCGGGTGTGATATTTGAAACCACGTTGTAGTGTAGCTTCGCGCCTTATTCGTGTGATTTCTGGTATTTTATAACTTTCACACTAAAATTACATATTTATTTATAAAATATATATATATATATATATATATATATATATATATATATATATATAATAGAAGTTCTATAAATACCAAAGCAAACTAAAAGTGTTAATATTTTAATTATACTTAGCAAGAAAGAGAAGTTAGATAAACTAAAGGAAATAATATTAGGCGATTGCAATGGTTTTCTCAATAAAGGAATTGATGCAAATTTATATTAGCTTCTTTAATTTTTATTTCTTTCAATTTCGCATTATTATAATTCTATAATAAGATTAATTACTCCTTGGAAAATTATTATTATATAACAAGGTGATCAAGACATAATTTCATTTATTTGGTTATGTTTATCATTGTATTGGTATTACATTCATACATTACATTATATGGATGCAATACAAAGAAAATATAGTTCTCTTGAGCCAATGTAAATTAGTAAATGGTGCAAAGTTATTGTGATAAAAATGTAAAGGAAGGAGGTATAATAATATTTAGAATAATTACAAAATCTAAGACAGCCCTCTACAGATCATCGTTATTTACTCTCTATAATTAAATTTAAATAAAACTGATGCATAATTCATCAATTTTATTGCTGACAAAAGGTGAAATGAAGCATGTTTTCAAATGATCATCCCTCACCTCCTATGAATCAAATTTTCACGGTCATTGCAGCTTGTTTTGCATACATCTGGCAACGATGCAATTAGTGCGCACAGAACTAAAGAGAGAACGGATTTCAATGTTTCAGGTCAAAACTTATTTCGCATCCAATATCGATGCGAAGCATCATTTGAACCATCCATCGTTAATAAGGGATATTTGACCTATAGCGAAGCATAACATTTCATTAACGGTTAACAGGGTTTGCAAACAACGACATAGTTACTAGATTCGAAAATGTGAAGTCACTGTTCCAGTATTTATTTTTAGCATCACAAAATCAAATTCTTCTACCAAAAAAGTTATGCCATCTTTTCCTTGAAAAGTTTTAGACTACTGTAGAGTCCAACGACTATGTCTTCATAAACAGAGTCTACGGACGTTGAGGAACGATCAGTTTGTGCTGTTCTGCGACATATGTCGCTTCCATTTAATTTTATCTAAGAATGCCAGAATACTCTGGCAAATTATAGCTATGTACAATATGAATAAATTAATTAAGTCTATTTATCAAATCCATCATTAGGTACTATAGGAAAACAAAAGTATGGTATTAAAATCTGATGTGGGCAGCACATGACTTTTCTTATATAAAGCAATGAATTCACTACTTTTACAGTTAAAAAAAATGTTATTCTTATAGTAGATACTTATATTCTTTCCAAGATATTGAATTTTCTTCAATTAGTTGTCATTTTCATTGATTTAACGTCATTTTTATCCATTTGGCGAGATTTTCGTTAATTTGGCAATATTTAAAAATGTCGCCAAGTTGGCGACATTCCGCTAAATTCGTCGCCAAAATCTCGACAAGCGTTATGGACGGAGTAATAAGTTATTCTTACAGTGGATAAATGACTATTGGCGTTCAAATACAAAAGTATTACTCAAAGTGCCTTTTCTTGTGAATGGAACGAGTTAGATCCACGAGAATGATGTCACCAAATTCATCGCATGGTATTACATATGAAAAGTGAACATGTTTCAGAATAATAAATATTTTTTTTATTTTATGGGATTTTTTGATAAATTTATTTGAAAAATGTGCAATATCTCGAGAACGGTTCATGATAGCGTTCTAAAGTTTATGTCAATCGTTTTCTAAGGCAAAATTACATAAGAAATGTCTATTTGTCTAACTTTATTAAAGGTTTTGATTTTTGATGATTTTTTCAAAATTTCACTCGAAAATTTAGGGGGTTGTGGACATTCGATTTTGTTTTAAAACAATAGGCTTCCAGTATTCACGGATTGTGATTTTTGTACCAAATTTCATTCGAATCGCTCCATTGGTTCGTGAGATGTCGTCTTCACAGACTCACTGACACACACACAGATATCACTTCAAAAATGTTCGATTCGTGATCAGAGATGCTTGAAACGTGCACTGCCGTGGAAAACTCGAATTTGAATTTTCGACCCCGTCACAATACTTTCCTTATACATTATGTATATAACGAAAGTAACAAATGCAATGAAAACAAGAGTAAATCATTATATACGATTATTGCTGTTCAGTTTTATGCAATTTTGTATACAATTAGTACCAGCTATCCCACATAAAATGAATAGAGCATCTCTCCTCAAACAGAATACCGGCATCCCACTGAATAAGCACCAAGATCGTTACAAATATTGATATTTCAAAGATATTCGTATGTGCATAAGAATATTATTATCACGATTTATTATTGAAAGGAACAAAATGTCATTGAGAATGCCAAGAATGTATCGCAAATAAATAATCCACAGTTTTTTAATGATTCGCTTGAGCTGTAAGTAAAGAATGCACCAGTAATGTGAAAAGTTTTTACTTTTCTTCGTGAATCGTTGAAAGTAATTACCCCCAAACACCATTTATTTCCACTTTCATTGCTTTTTGTCGAAGTCCAAGCAATGTACAGTATCAATTGAGTGAGAGTATAGTAGTTTATCAAATCTAATCGTCATAAAACGTTATACTTGAGATTAACAATTGATTTCAGATTAATGTGCAAAACTTATTGAATTATTGGAATTTTGATAATTATATTTATAAAAATCTGATGTGGGCAACACATGACTTTCCTTATATAACGCCATGAATTTACTACTGTTACAGCAAAAAAAAAAATAGGTTATTCTTATAGTAGATACTTATATTCTTTCAAAGATATAAAATTTTCGTTAATTAGTAGTCATTTCCATAGATTTAGCGTCATTTTTATCCATTTGGCGAGATTTTCGTTAATTTGGCAACATTTAAAAAAGTCGCAAAGTTAGCGACATTCTGCCAAATTCGTCGCCAAAATATCCCGTTATGGGCGGAGAAATAAGTTATTCTTATAGCAGATAAATGACAATTGGCGTTCAAATACAAATGTATTACTCAAAGTATCTTTTCTTATGAATGGAACGAGCTAGATCCACGAGAATGATGTCACCCAATTTATCGCATGATATTACGTATGAAAAGTGAACATGTTTCTCAACAGTTAATATATATATTTTTTTTAATTTATGGGATTTTTTTATAAATTTATTCGAAAAATGTGCAATATCTCGAGAACGGTTTATGCTAGCGTTGTAAAGTTTATGTCAATCGTTTTCTAAGGAAAAATTACATACGAAATGTCTATTTGCGTAACATTATTAAAGGTTTTAGTTTTTTGATGATTTTTTCAAAATTTCACTCGAAAATTTAGGGGGATTCGGAACATTCGATTGCGTTTAAAAACAATAGGCTTCCAGTATTTAGGGATTGTGATTTTTGTGCCAACTTTTATTCGAACCGCTCCATTCGTTCGTGAGATATCGTCTCCACAGACTCACTGACACACACATACTTTCACACACATACTTTCACCCACACACAAACACACACACACACACACATATCACCTCAAAAATGTTTGATTCTTGATTAGGGATGCTTGAATGCTCTCCCGTCAAAAACTCGAATTCGAATTTTCGACCCCGTCACAGTACTTTCCTTATTCATTATGTATATAAGGGAAATAATATTTAAGAACCTACGAAATGTTCATAGAAATAATTTATTCAAAACAAGGGCATATTTTATCAAATTAAAAATGCGGTTATTTCAAATAGTTGTATTTGAAAATGTATTAGTTATCATATTACTTTCCTTATATAGATAATGTTTAAGGAAAGTAATGTAACGGAGTTGAAAATTCGAATTCGAGTTTTCGACGGGAGAGAACGTTTCAAGCATCCCTGATCACTATTCGAACTTTTTTGAGGTGATGTTCGTGTGTGTGGGTGTGTGTTTCAGTGAATCTGTGGAGACGATATCACACGAACGAATGGATCGGTTCGAATGAAATTTGGTACAAAGATCACAATCCGTGTATACTGGAAGCTTATTGTTTTTAAACACAATCGAATGTTCAACCGCCCCCCCCCTTAATTTTCGAGTGAAATTTTGAAAAAATCATCAAAAAATCAAAACCTTTATTAAAGTTACGCAAATAGACATTTCTTATGCAATTTTTCCTTAGAAAATTATTGACATAAATTGTAGAACGCTAGCATTAACCGTTCTCGAGATATTGCACATTTTTCAAATAAATGTATTAAAAAATCAAGTAAAGTAAAAAAATATTAAGTCTTAAGAAACATGCTCACTTTTCATATTTAATATCATGCGATAAATTTAGTGATATCATTCTCGTGGATCTAACTCGTTCCATTCACGAGAAAATATACTTTGAGTAATATTTTTGTGTTTGAACGCCAATAGTCATTTATCTGCTGTAAGAATAACTTATTTCTCCGTCCGTAACGCTGGGCGAGATTTTGGGGACGAATTTAGCGGAATGTCGCTAACTTGGCGACTTTTTAAATGTTTCTAAATTAACGAAAATATCGCCAAATGGATAAAAATGACTCTGCATCAATGAAAATGACGACTAATTGAAGAAAATACAATATCTTGCAAAGAATATAAGCATCTACTATGAAAATACCATTCATTTTTACTTTCCTTATATACATAATGTATAAGGAAAGTATTGTGACGGGGTCGAAAATTCGAATTCGAGTTTTCGCCGGGAGAGCACGTTTCAAGCATCCCTGATCACGAATATTTTTGAAGTGATGTCTGTGTGTGTGTGTGTGTGTCAGTGAGTCTGTGGAGACGATATCTCACGAACGAATGGAGCGATTCGAATGAAATTTGGTACAAAAATCACAATCCGTGAATACTGGAAGTCTGTTGTTTTAAAACACAATCGAATGTCCAGAACCCCCGAAAATTTTCGAGTGAAATTTTGAAAAAATCATCAAAAAATCAAAACCTTTAATAAAATTACGCAAATATACATTTCTTATGTAATTTTTCATTAGAAAACGATTGGCATAAATTTTAGAGCGCTAACACAAACCGTTCTCGAGATATTGCACATTTTTCAAAAAAATTATCAAAAAGTCATATAAAATAAAAAAAAAATATTTCCTATTGAGAAACATATTCACTTTTCATTTGTAATACCATACGATAAATTGGGTGACATCATTCTCGTGGATCTAGCTCGTTCCATTCATGGAAAAAGGTACTTTGAGTAATATATTTTTATTTGAACGCCAATAGTCATGTATATTCTATAAGAATAACTTATTGCTCCGTCCATAATGTTTGGCGAGATTTTGGCGACGAATTTGGCGGAATGTCGCCAACTTGGCAACTTTTTGAAATGTTGCCAAATTAACGAAAATCTCGCCAAATGGATAAAAATGACGCTAAATCAATGAAAATGACGACTAATTGTCGAAAATTCAGTATCTTGTAAAGAATATTAGTATCTACTATAAGAAAAACCTATTTTTTACTGTAAATGTAGCAAATTCATTACATTATATAAGGAAAGTCATGTGTTGCCCACATCAGATTTTTTTAACTGTAAAAGTAGTAAATTCATTGCATTATATAAGGAAAGTCATGTTCTGCCAACATCAGATTTTTTTTATATGTGTGATTACTTAAAGCATATGAAATGTGTTATCATAATGCACAATATATAGTTCACGGTGTTTAATCAATATAGTATGTAAGGAAATCACAATTAGTTTCTTAGGTTTCATCAATTCCAATTGATACCGTGAAACATGACTATAATTTGTCAGACGTGTGACTGATTCGATATGTTATGTCTAACATGATAACCAATACATTTTCAAATACAACCATTTGAAATAACCGCATTTTTAATTTGATAAAATATGCTTTTGTTGTGAATAAATTATTTCTATGAACATTTCGTAGGTTCTTAAATATTACTTTCCTTATATACAATATAATGTATAAGGAAACTATTGTGACGGGCTCGAAAATTCGAATTCGAGTTTTCGACGGCAGAGCACGTTTCAAGCATCCCTGAACATGAATCATACGTTTTTGAGATGATATTTGTGTGTGTGTGTGTGTGTGTGTGTGTGAAAGTATGTGTGTGTCTGTGCGTGTGTGAAAGTATGTGTGTGTGTGAGTGTGTGTGAAAGTATGTGTGTATCTCTGTGTGTATGATAGTATGTGTGTGTCTGGGTGCGTGTGAATGCTAATTGATGAAGTAATTATTAAAGTATTATAATATATGGACTATATCGCTTATGGAGGATGCTATCAATATTGATGATTGTTTATTTAGTGAAATATAAGTTAATTGAATATTTTGAAATAGTTTCACATTTTGTCATCCGGAAAATCGCCGAACGCACAATTCAACGATAAAAACGCAGCACCGTGGATCTTTTACATTATATTTTGACTGTAAGACTAGTGAATCCATTGCATTATATATGAAAAGTCAGGTGCTGCCCACATCAGCTTTTTTTAAGGTACACCGTTTATAAAATGTATCACTTTCCATGTAACTTCCCATGGCACCAATATCTTGGCATCTATGATATCAATATCTTTTAAACAATAATTTTTATAAAATGAAGAATGCCATTTAGGTTTTATAAGTTCTAATTTTATAATGAAATATATAACTACATTATTTTAAAAAAAAGTATAACGGCCAGGTAGTTGAGCTTCTAATCATCTAGCTATTTAGCAATCGGGACGGCCGGATCATTTGTCTGTTATATGATGTTTTCCCGGAACACAAGAGAGAGCGAAATAGACTGGACCTTAATGGACCCCATAACGCCCAAGCCCTCAGATGGGACTCGAACGCATAAACTACCGCGTCGTCATTATTTCAAAATCATACTAATGAATTATTCGTTTCACTAAAATATGTGAGTTAAAACTGTAAAAATATGCTGAAATAATGAAATAACAATTTCCTAAATCTACTTTATAATTTCGAAAAATTTAGGAAGTGGGTGTGGAAAATAAATGAATTTTTTGCAGCCCAAATATTTTCAGGTCCTGATCTCTGTAAATTTGAATCGTTAAATACATGATTCCGTTCATCGCTGGCTTTGCATTCTATAAATACCTTAGACTGAATACTAAATATAAATAAGTATTATACGAATGCATTAATTGAAATACATAAATGTGCAGAAACACCCTATAAAGATCTCAGAAAAATTAATATGCTAATTACATGCACAAAATTCTACGAATGATTTAGAACTTTAAATTAAATTTTATATATTTATCCGTCTCATCGCATTTTAGATAGTCATTACTATAAATGTATAAACGTACATTATGTTTCAATGGTCAAATAGACATATATGTGTGTAGTTTACGTAACAAAGCATCCGACATGATTGCATATTACCCTAAAGTAGATAATTAAAGCTGGAATACGATTACTCTAGATGTTCCTTGCCTATTTGAGACTGAGTGCTAAATATATACTAATTGCATTAATTACTCAAGATGATGTCTAAGGTTGAGTGATTTGGTGTTCCAATTCTAATCGTTGCGTTGAAATGTAGACAATATGATGTTAACAACATGAGTGCTGCTTTCTGAATTAAGTTATCAATTGATTGTGGTCAGATTTTATATATGTTTATATTTTGTAATTAAGTAAGGCTATTTTAATATAATATTTGATTCAAAAATATTGTCGAAAATTTTCTGAATAACTTGCTATATAAGTTTGAAGTTGTCGAAGGAAGTTTTGCTTTTCAACTAGGTGGGTATTATTTAACATTACGTTACATTTTCCTTCTCCTCTAACCATTACACAGGACCAAACGGGTTTTATGTATGAAATTCATAATATTTTTATTAATTTTTAATTTAAATGAATAAAAATATATTCCAAACTATTTCACATTTGTTTATATTTTAAAATGTGGATTTTACAAAAGAGTAAGTTGGTAACAGATTAGTCAAGATCTTAACTTTTATGACTTGAATTAATGTATACATTTATAATAACATTTTCATAAGAAGCGGATTTAAAACTATTTGCTGACTGCAATGCCTATACTTTTATCATTTATCCAGGAATTATAATTATTCTTCGTAAAATTACTTCTCTGAAATTCTAAATATCGAATAAAAATCCATGGTCTAATTACTAATTCAAATTGCTTTATCTATTTCTAGTGTTTTATATCATGCATATATATATACAGTATTTCATAGCAGCATGCATATTTTTCTGCGGTAGTGTGATAAGGCATATTTAGAGATGGACATTTCTAGTATAGCGCCCAAATATGTTTAGGAGATCTGAAGATATGTTTTTCTGTCAAAATATATGTCTTCTATACAGTACTAAAAGAAGGCTAAATATACATAATTTTTGCTAATAATCTTTCATCCCCAACATAGCATTCTGTATTGATAAAGTAAACATAGCGTAAATTGCTGAAAAAAAATTGACCATATAATTGATTTAGATCTCGTCGACATTTTCCATATCAATTAAAAGTTTCACTATCCGTTAAGTAATTTTAATATATGTATGGTTTATGAAATCGCATTTCTCAAAGTGATGACATTGCTGCGTTCCTCTTTTTTTCTCAGTTTCTTTTGACCCGCATCATAAGTTCACATTTTCACACTTGTTCCCATTAACCTACACTGAGTTCACATTAACCTACGTTCACATTAACTTACACTGAGTTCATATTAACCTACACTGAGTTCACATAAACCTACACCGTGTTCACATAAACCTACATTCACATTAATTTACAGTGAATTCACATTAACCTACACTGAGTTCACATTAACCTACGAGAATTAGTATCTAACATTTAGCCCATTTAATTTTGAAGATTTCTTTCCGCTGTCTTTTGCCAAACATAGAGTCTGAAAAGAGGAATATTTGATTTTAAAAATATGGTGAAATAGTTAGAGCTAATCTTTATATGTATCGAAAAGTAATACATTTATTTTTAGGGCACAAAAATATTAAAAATACGTCACATTAATTTATCATTAATAGAAGGACATTCTTATTTTCAGCATCTAAGCTCGGCAAGAAACATCGGGTAAAATTTCTCAAAATCTAAACGAACTAGAGATTAAGGAATATTTTTCATAAGTTAACATGTGAAAAATGAAACAAGCTGCTGGAGGAAAATTTTCATCGTAAAGATTGTTATTGCATTATGCTTAAAATATTGCACTATGATTGGTGAGATTAAGGTTTTATTGGGATATCCTGTATTCACTCGATCTTATTACCGTTGAAATATGACATGGTGCATATCACTGTATTGCATAGCAAGTGTAGCACAAGTTTTCCATACCCCTAAAACATATATTTTATGTTCAACAATGTAGATATACGTTTTGCCTGAAAACGATAAAAAATGTTTAAATATTATTATGTAACCTACACACTTATTCTGCTTAACAAATTCCACTACCGATTAAAAAAACCAAGATTAAATTCTCGGCATTATTTATATTTCAATAAAAAATAAAAATAAGATTCTGGTTCATCTCGCAGAAGGTGAAAAGTTTATTTCCATTTATGCATAAAGACTATACTTTTCAGCAAACGATTTTCGAATTCCGGTCTCTGGTTCAATGAGGGGAAGAAAAATAAATGCTGATGCAGTTGATTCGATCTCGAGGCGATGTTTGATTTAATGCATGTATTGCGACTGATAATTAAGTTATTCTTCGTGTACGTTAAAAATAATGTAGGGGGTTCGTTTAATCAACTGGAGGACGTCTGAGAAGGCGAATGTTGGACGTTGGAGTGAAAACGAGTACTGGATTTGATATGGTCTAGAGTAAAAGCATGGGGTCGATATCGTCTGGGGAATAACGAATTCGTTTGGATTCTTTGAAAAGGGGAATTTTGAGTCTAAAATCAGTTTTGCACATTCAGTTATTAAAGGAAAATTTCGACGAAATTGTTGAAAAAATTGAAATTTCTACATTTTTGCACTTTTGTTTCGATCCTTGTTTCAAATTAGATCAATCTCTGGGTTTCCCTAACAGTTGTATAAACTTTTTACGTCGTCATAGCCAGTTATTTTCTCCGAAGGTGGAAGCTTTTGATCGAGTGTTTGTGTCAGCAAATAAATTCCAGTTTTGCGTGAATCTTGTCTTAGTCACTTTTTTTGAATGAATCGTTTCACTATGGGCGTTTTCTAGAAGCTTAGTTGGAAATTTTCCCATCATCGCTTGTCAGTTTCAAGAATGGTGTGTGCCTTTTAAAATAAAGGAAAGGAGAATTTGGATGAATAAATGTTCCTGTGTCCGGAAAATTTTGAGAAATGAATATTGAATGAATGAATGTCCATCGCTAGTAAGTGTTTTACCATTATCGTGTTCTAAAGTCAGTGTCACCAGTTTCGTTCAAGTTTTGTGTTTCCAAGTTTATGTCATTACAGTTCTCTGTTTTCGTAACTCTTAATGTGACGGTAAAAGGGGAAGGACCATTTTCTACAAAAATATGTGTAAAGAATCACCTTCTCCAAAAATGTGTAAGTGGATTTTTCCTTCAAAAATGTATATAATATGTGCCGAGTCATTACGATTAATGATTAATGAGTAAATCCTAGTGAATTCTAATTCTAATAAATCCTAAGAATGTAAGGTAAGATATTAATTTAATGTGTGATATGCATTTATATCATCGAGAGTGTATTGTGTATTTTCATGAAGGCATTAAAATAAAAAAAAAGGTTTTGATAATAAATTGAAGAGAATAAAATAATGAAGTGTGAAAATGTTGAATTTTTCTAAATATGTTTTGGATCATTATTGTCAGTTAAAAATTTGATTAGTCTTATTTCTCGATTTTTATATCCCATGTGAAATATTTGCTAACAATGTAAGAGTGTGATAATTGTGTCATATTCTCTCTCTGTTTTTCTTTCAGGTGTGAATTAACTCCATACCCACCGTGTTTGAAACCAGTGTTATTGTTCAGGGTATGCAATGCTTTGATCATAGGCCAAAATTTTATTGTGTAATTTGATATTATGCTTTGCGATATAAAAAATAAATTGTTGATAAATTTAATCTGTGAAATCAGTCAAATTTAATCTGTGGTTACGTGGTATGAAAACATACATCACACGCATTTTCTTGCTGCTATAAAATTGGCGATATTTTCTCAAAGTCACCAATTTTGGAATATTTAGCCAGCTTTGTGCCATGTCTACCAAATGTGCTGCCAATGCAGCCAAATTTCTTAAACGTGACAGACAGGGATACTATCTTTACTTGTGCGTATTTAAACAAACTAAGAAAATCAGCTAATGATAATTTATGTTATTCGACTTTATAGGTGAATCTGCACACGAGGGTATACGGGCCTTTATGAATCCGTATTTATCAAGCGCATACATTGATGAACGCACAATGATGAACTTTAACTTCTCAAATACGAGGGATTCGCACAGCAAACGTATTTTGCAACTAGAGTCACCGTCATTAAATCATCTTATTTTGGGAAGCACATGACTTTCCCAATATAATGCAATGACTTTACAATGGGTTATAACTTCTTTCACAGCGAAAACATGTTGTATAACATTTGCAACACATTGATTTTAATGTTGAATTGTGCATTTGACGCTTTTGTCGATGACATGTAAAACTATTTCCAAATACGCAGTTAACTTTTATTTTACGTAACCCTAAATTGATAATTATCAATATTGATAGCATCCGCAATAATCAATGTAATCCATATATATTTTAATAATTTATTGACAAATTTGGCGCCAGTTTTGTTAACTTAGCGTCGTTTTATGATAATTTCGTAATTATGGGGCAAAAATCCCCAAATTCGCCAAATTTACCGCCAAACATTACAGACAGAGAGGAAAGCGTTTCCTAGTCACGACGTGTTAGGTGTCAAAATACAAAACTATTACACAAAGTTCCTTTTCTCGTGAATGGAACGAACTAGATCCTCGGGAATGATGGTAACAAATTTATCACATAATATTACATAGGAAGTGAACATATTTCACAATAGTACATTTATTTGAAACATTTTGTATACATTTATTTGAAAAATGCCAATATCTCAAGAACGGCATATGCTAGCGTTTGAAATATAATGCCAATCGTTTACAAAGGAGTAATAACTTAAAAATTGGTTATTTACCTAACATTATTGAAGGTTCTGATTTTCTGATGATTTTCTTTTAAATTTCATTCGAAAATGTAAGAATCTTCTGAACATTCGTTTGTGTTTGAAATCTAGGCCCCTGTATTCACTGATTGAAATGTTTGTACCAAATTTCGTTCGAAATGACGTTTTATTCGTACGTGAAGTATCGTCTCCACAGAGTCCTCCTCTCTGTCACACACACACACAAATATACAGGCATCTTTAAAAAGATCAAGATCAGAGATGCTTGAAACGTGCACTTTCGTCGAAATTCCTCTTCCGTATTCTAATTTTCGATCCCATCATAATACTTTCCCTTTACATTATAGTGTGTATATTGGAAAAATAATACTGAAAATCAGCACTTATCTCTGATCGTATTCATGCGTACTTAAATGCATGAAGAGTACTGAAATAATTAACAGCCAGATATTTGAGGGAAATTGAAGATGGGGCTGTTTCTTTTTTAAGGGGCATTTCGTCTTAATTCAATTGTGTGCATAAAATTGTATTATCATTCATTTTCTCATGTTCTCAATGGATGGAATTTTTACTGTTCAAATAATTTCGTCCATGAAATCAGTATCTATATAAGTATCTGAATATATGTAAAGCAATTTAAAACGCGAATTCTCTGCGTTAGATTAGCTTTTTATGTTAAACACATACTGCCTGCTAAACACAGGGAAACTAATACTGCTATAAAATATAGTTTAAACTTTAATGAGTTTTGTTTTGTTTTAAATATATGGAGCTTAGCGTATAACATAATCGTCTTAATCGGCAATCCAGTATCTTTTGGTTAATCTGGTTCCATTAGATTCTTTTGAGTCTAATGTCGACGATATAAGTGTGCAAAGTTTCTACATTCTAGATCATAGCGAGAACTTATCACAATATGCAAAGACTTTTCTAAAAAAATATTCGGTGGCTTGAATTCGATTAAGCAGAAAGGATTTTGAATGAATAACATTTTGTAAAATAAAACTCAGCTTTTCAAATATCGAAAGAAATATAACTTGATCCAAAATATGATTAAATGCACTTTCAGGGCCTTCAACAGGTTACAGATTCTTACTTTTTGGCCTAAGCCGACTATTTTAGTTTTTAAAATATAAGAATTACAAACTTGAAGAACATCATATTTTCATACTTCTTCAGCTTGACAAGACGATTACTGGAGAACTATAAAAGCTTGATTTAAAAATATATATAAATTTCTAAATTAAATTTCCTAATACACATTTTGCCGCTTACTATTTATGTATATATTTTATAGTTTACTATACATCTCGAGAAAAATTTAGAAAAATGATGTAACACTCGCTCGGAGATATACATTTTTAAGTTGTTTCGAAAAAAAAAACAGTTTAAAATATTGAAATTATTTTTACGTATTCATAATCTGGACCATATTTCAGACGAAACAAAATAAAAGAAATATAATTTTTATCTACTATTTTCGAGAGGGGGGGGGGGGGGGTTTGAAGCGTCAAAAGTGTTTAAATTTTTTGTAACACTCCGTTTTTCCGCCAGAGAATCCCCGACCATAAATGTTATTGACATCAAAAATATATTTTATCCACTTCCATGGAAGAAATCGAAGTCAAGTTCCGTTAGAATCTGATTCTGCACGTGTGGAAAACCCAGGCCGTCCGACTCATGACACTACACGTGTCGAAAGCCCAGACCATCCGGCTCGTCCGAAGACTTAGAGCAGCAAGTTGAATGGCCGGGAGATACTACACGTGTGTAAAAGTTTTTTTTTTTTTTTTTTGATACTACACGTGTCGAAAGCCCAGACCACTCGGCTCGTCCAAGGACTTAGAGCAGCAAGATGAGTGGCCGGTGATACTACACGTGTGTAAAAATTCAGCCTTTTAAATCATTGGAGGGTTGTGGGGACTTCTGGAGGTTACGGAAAGTCTTTTTGAGTCTCCACCACATTTTCTCCACTTCCGAGGGAGGAATAAAACATTCGGCTCCGTTAGAATCCATGGTCGGTATTATAAATACGTAATGATCCAGCCTTCTAGATCTCCAGTGGTGGGATTCCTAGAGGGTCTGGCCAATCATACAATATATAGCCACGTTTAAATTCCTCCAAATTTTTGCTCGGAATACACAAGGCTGCAAATAACAATTTCATACTGTGTGCTAGTCAACAGGCAGTGTACCTACTGTCAGGATCTACTCCCATTTCAGAAATCAAGATCGATGGACAGAATGGTTATACGATCGTTAGCACAAAATAGCCGGACTTTGTAATGGCAACAAAAAATATTGCTAATGTTCTAAACCTCTTAGAACAACTACAGGGGCCGACTAATTCAGTACTGACGCATAATCGTTTTCAAATTTCAGTACAGGCTATACGAGCTTGCAAATGCGGAGTTTATACTGATAGAGTCAATGTCTAGGTAGCATTTCAAATTAGGGATTGCACACACATTGCAGTTAACATTATTCACTGACCTGTAAAACAAATTTCTGTATTTCTAGTTTGCAAAATTATGGCTTACAGCAAGGTTTATTACATATATTCAGTAAACGGATATTCCTCAATTATGTAAGCGGCCGTTCCATCAGCTATTCCCTAATAAGTGTGAATGTAAACCATAGATACATTGTACGTCACTAGTCTACAATGACTAATTTAATAATCAAAGAAACTGCCTTCATAGTCCCAGAATTAACACTCATGCCTTCTATAGGCGAGTTCTGCGAAGTATGTATCGAGATACTGTGAGACCAGAAATTGTTCTCACATTTGATGAGACACTTTTATGTGTGAAATTTTTGGTAGCCGAAACGGCAGACAAATCTTGTAGTCTGGCTGGCACCAAGGTTTAGTACGACCTGAACCTAAAGGTCAGAAGACTATAAATTTAGGAGTGCCATACCAGAGGGGCTGAGCTGGGCCTTGCTAAATGTGGAATGATGCCATTGGGTAAAGGAGTTACCAATAAGCGCCAAAAAGAAGTAAAGGCGGAGTTACCCCACCCCACACCCCACACACACACCGAGGGAACCACTGCCTGTGACCCGAGAACGAGAAGAGAAACGAAAAAGATGTCGACTTAAGAGCATACCACAAGAGACGATGATGGAATTTTGACTTAGAAGCATGCCTGCAGAAATTATCACGATTTTGACTTAAGAGCACGACTAGAGAAGAATGAAAAACCTAACAGATTTGTAGAGTGTCCCGTAGAGGTTCCAAAATAATGGAGATATATCAATGCCACACACCAAAGAGTTATGGCAGTATTAAGACTGATGCAAGCCTTTGAGATATGATATAAAGCCCAAGACTAATTGGAAGGTATGTGCTCACCAATTATCACAGGTCCTAGACACGATAGTAATTTTAATAATTCTGGTCGCATATGTCCCCTCCGCTGCAATAAGTAATGAAAATAAATGTTGTTAATAAATGTTTTATTGCTTAAGTTTAAATGGTGTAATCAATTTAGCATTTTATTAATTAATTATTCCTTTACAGGACTCGCACGAAAGGTAAAATAATTGGAGGGTTTATAGCGACACAACAAAGCAATTTACGATTTAATACTAATTCCAGTATATGAGAATAAAGGTCATGTCACCTTAATGAATTTAATATTAAAATAATAATTACTAAATGAATTTAATAGTCAAAAGTTCAACTTTAACTTATATTTTTAATTTCGATTGCCACAGATACATAGGTGTGAAACTTAAAACTTTTAATTATTGGTTATATATTTTGCCTTTATTGAGATGCATTTTATCCGCGGTATCTTTTAATATCCAGAACCAGCATTTACAAATCAACATTATGAATATCCAAAAAATATAATCTGAGCTCATTAAGCTCCATTCCAAAATACATGGGGACCACATAAGAAGCAAGTTCCGATTAGAGCCTGCTCGCACAAAGGGATAAATGACTAAATGACTGTACTTATCTTAGACGTAACGGATATGAACTTTAATATGTGAAACAGTCAGTTAATAGTATTCAAACAGAGGGGCTTTTAGAAATGGGATTTTAATACGATTTCGTCCAAAGCTTAGATATATGATATATTTCCGTAAAATAAATTTCTTAATACACACTTTGTACTCATTATTTTTCAAGTAAAATTCATTTATTTTTTGTTACATAAAATGTTTTAAATTATATATGTGTATTTATAACTTCAATGCGCATATTATTCCGAATAATATTTATTGAAATAGTTTTATGATTAATTGAAGATTTGTTATAATTTGTTGAATTTTTTTCGCTAGATGGCTATAATTGATAAACATAATGGATAATAAACAAAATCATAATGGATAATAATGATTAATAAACATTGATAGCTATAATTGATGGTTATAATTGATAAAACACAGCGAAGTAATGGAAAATATTTGATGGTTTAAAAAAAGTATATGTACCCTTTCTAATTTTCATGGGATTTAGGTAGCTGCATGCCTATCAAATACAAGAAATGTTATCATTATGCTACGTATGGGAAAATAAAATTTAAATTAAACATTACATTTAAAAGTAAAACTTTTAAGCTGGTTTTCAATTTTAATGTTATCGATTCATAAATAATACATTTGTAAGATGAGTTGCAATTATTGTAAATAGAGGCAGTTTTTTATTAGAATCATCTGAAAAAGTTGCACTTAACAAGATCCTAAACTGAAAGTCGAAATTTTTTACACCTAACCCTTTTTCTTGAAAATCATCACAATTTTTCCTCAGTGAAGACATGCCTTATCTGAAAAAAATTAATAAAACTCAGATTATGTTTACCATCTTAAATTTTGCATTAGTAAACAAATATTAGATGCTTGGCTTGTTAAAAAAAACTTAACAGTATGAGTAAGTCTGATTCATACATCACATGACTTCTTTGACAGAAGCAAGTTGAATGCTTGACACAACACTAACATATAAAATTGATATTATTTTTATATTACATTAAATTAGTAGTTAAAAATATTTATCATTTGGCGAATTAGCACATTTAAAAACGTTTGACCTCTAAGACATGACCGGAACAGTTCCTGTATCTATTTTGTAGCTACGGGTCACATAAATTTTCGGCTATGTCGCCAACAGAGAAACAAGCAAAGAAACAAATATATATATATATTTATAGATGATGTCTGTTCGTAGCATAATTTCGGAAATATTGCGGTTTTTGTGTTTAGACATTCTATACAGCATGCTATGGCTTTTGAAATTTTAAAGCCTTGTATCGCAAGAACTATAACATGCAAAAACATAAAATCTGGTACATTTATTGAGGAAAATTAGAAGAACACGCTGAAATAAGTCGTTTTTAACACTTTACAACAAAGTTGAAAAGTGTTTATGACTTTGTTCATTCATTCTGTCTGTCTGTCTGTCTGTCTGTCCGTTAGCACGATAACTGCCGTAAAAATGACTTAATCAAAATGAAATTTTAGTATGTTGTTCAGACGGTCTGTAGGACCTATGGGAATATAAATGAATAATATCACCCAATTAGTTTTGGATTGAACCCGGGTTGAAAAAATGAAATACATTGAGCCCTATGGGACCTAATTTTTCAAACATTTTTTAAGCGGATTTAAAATTCACAAATTGCTTCGAAAATTTTAGGTAATAGTCAAATTGTTCCATAAAATATATAAAAAGAATTCAGCGAAATATATTCAGTAGTTTTTTAAATAAAAATTAAAATAATAATTACACATCTCATATGAAACGATCATGTGACTATGATATGAAACGATCACATGACCCACTTCAAAATGATATATGGCATCCATCTTGTTTCAAAATCGTGATTTTTTTAAAGTTCTTTTTAATTCATATTGAGTGTTGTATCCGTCCTAAAACTACTTTATTTTTGCTTAAATTATGTGCATCTACATACTAAAACAACACAATGACAATATATTTGAGTTTAAATTCTCATTCAAATTTGATTATTTCTACAACTAAGCCTATTTTTCACCTATGTAAAATGTAAACAGCAAAATATGTAGAATGAGTTGTATTAGAATTACTGTATTTCTTTAACACAAAATAATTCAGTCCATGGAGTCTGCATAGCTGATATGAATGAAATATTAATTGATTTTATAAACAGAAGGACGATTTTTTTCGATGAAGTTTTAAGCATAAAGTTTATGAATTGTAGCTCATTGTCTTAATTTTTAAATAAAATAAATTATTATAGTATTGTGATGAATGAAATGGAGAAAGTTATGTATGAAATCCTGCTTTTATAGAGAGATCCAGACGTGTTATTTTTTCTATGACGTCATTTGAATTTATTTCAGTTGTTTTCGATGAAGTTTTCAAATATAATAAATTATCGTAGTATTATGATAGTTTTAAAAACATTACCGTGGAATGTATTGCATTTTAGAGATATTTAAACCAGGCAATTTATATTTCAATGCCGTCATTTGAATGAAGTTCATTTTTTTCAATGAAGGTTTAAGTTTTCAAATATAATAAATCAATGTAGTATTGTGATAAGTTTTAAAATATTACCGAGGAATGTATTGCATTTTCGACTTTTTTAAACAAAATTGCATTGCAGTTGGAAAGTGTTTCATAATCAATGCCTTAAGCATGATTGATCTTTCTTGTTTTATTTTTACTTTAGTTTAAGCGATATTAATGCTACGTGTTCTTGTCCTGGGTAGACTGTCAAATAAAATTACCCCCGATATAACAGTAGGACCACGATTTTTTGCAGGAATGCATCTACATAGTTGAATTTTTGTAATACGAAACTTTTATTTTAATTCTGTTTTAGTTTATGAGGTATTCTATTTTCATGCACTAATGGAGTTAAAAATTTTCATCAGCATGGCTAAAGATTTAATTGGTGGCACTATTGGGAGCACGAAGGAGGCCGTGTGCATCAACCGCGGTGAAAGAGCTCGAGGAGCAAGCTCTAGTAGTTATTGAGTGCCAGCAAATAAGAGGGAACCCGAACGTTCGTATTATGTCAACATAACGGCACGAATGAGTTCGCGAAGCGAGATCGAGTACGGGCCAAGACCGTTCGTCTCGCTAAGCGGATTACGGGAGTAAGTTAACATAGTGAGCTGTGGACGTAGTTCCCCAGTACTGTACATAAATATTCGTTTTGTCAATAAATTCCTCACTCCCAGTTCCAAAATTTTTGAAACGGGTTTAACTAGTACAGATAAATAACACGGATCCTTTAATATCTGGCATTGATATTTACAAAACACTAGACGCAATATTCGCGTTCAGAATCGAGGCAATCTAAGCCCCTATTTGCCGATCTCCCGACAATGATGGATGCTTAATTCTCAGTAGGAAACCACGTAACAAGCGTCTTTCGCTGAGAGACCTCGCATAAAGGGATGAATCAGTGAAGCACGGTATTTATCTTAGTTACTACATGCGAGTATATGCGCCTAAATTATTGCTGCGAACTGATAATATTTAAATATTACTGAATATACTTCGAAATTGGGAAGGACATTTTATAAATATCTTAAATTGTAATGGTTAAATTTAAACGCATGGTGTCTTCAACTGATTTTTTTCTGTCTGCTGATTTTACTAAATAGATTATTAAATAAACTATCATTAAATAATTTTGTCAGTATTTTTTATAGAAAAACTTTGTACGTCCTCTAGAAGTCACCTTATAATCTTAAAGATTGAAGTTTCGCACTCTTATAGTATAAACCAAGGTAGGAAAACCTAACGGGACCATACATTTCATTTCTTTCCTCAGTTGAGTACAATACGGTGGCGTATAAAACCGCATAATAGCCACCGATGACCTAGAAGGCGAAATTTGACAAACTTATAGTATCGACCATGGTAAAGAACACCTAACTGAGACAATTGTTGATTAAGAATTTAAGCAGCATTCGCTATTAAAAAATTCAAAACTTATTATTAAAATGTATAACTTTTTGAATGTGTTATTTTTCTTGTCTGCGACAGGCTTAAATGTTAGCATTCAAAATAAAAATGCTCTATTTTAAGTTTAATTTATATTTTGCTGATAACGATATCTTTATATATCGTTTTCAGCATAATATAAATCATGCTGATAATTATTTGCAAATTATTTAGCAATTAATTCGGAAGTAATATTAATTAGTAATAATAATATTATGTATTTTGTCTTACAATAAATACATTTACAAACATATAAGTGAGTGCATGACAATTTGGCAAGAAACTGCATTAAAAGACGCTATAAATAGGCCTGACGAGTCAACAATTCCCAGCCAATATGGAAGTAAGGTAGCAAATGAGCAATGGCAAAGTAAAATTCAAAACAGACGAACTTGAAATACGCTAGTAGAAAATCAAGTAGCAAAATATAAAATTTATTAAACGATCAATTTCACAAGATAGCAATTTTAAACATATCTTGAAATTATTTTCTTTGTTTATTTATTTAATGATGGAATATAATTTCAAAATTTTGATCTGCAGAATTAATGTTTAAATATAAATTATTAATACGAGATATACTGGTTAATTGCTGTTTTGAGTATTATCGGCAGAACTTACACAAAAATAATGCTGATGTGTTGTTGATTTTTGTTGTTGAGACCCAGACCGTCCGACCTACCAGAAAGGTGTAAGGCAACTGTATGGACAGCCGAGAAGTTCCACCTAATTTAGACCGGAACCCAGTGGGGGAGGCATCTACAGGGACCGTACCCTCCTTCCCCTACCACCAACCTCTCGGAAGGACTTACGGACCCACATGTTTAACGTGATCGTACTCCGCGTGAACACGGCGGCAGTTTTGGCAGTGGCTGGAATCGAACCCGGGCCTACCGAGTGCAACTCCAGCGCGCTAACCAATGGCCTACCGCGCCCCAATAAAATGCTGATGTGTTGTCGATCATTGTGAAACATAGAGACCGACAATAAAGCATTAATAACGGGTAAGCTTTAGTAGAGGAAACACATATAATTGTAATGGACGTTTGTTTTATACTCATGGAAACCAAGAAAACTATTTTTATAAAGTACATTGCTAATTTATATTTCTGGTAGAAGTGTTTCCCCAGACAAGATTGTTACTTATTAAATTACAATTTACTATAAAGCTATTTTTCACTATCAAAATACCGTATTTTTCAGCATTTAAAGTAAGACAATTTTGATCAACCTAGTTAGTGAAGTTATAGATTTGGAAATTTAGTTGATCGATAAGAGTATGAATATTATCATCAATAAAAATATACTTGTATAATCAGCATACTGTATTTACAATACCAGAACAAATATAGAAAATAACATTTTTATATAACATAAAAAACATAGGACCTAAATTTATTTTATTGAAATAAGTCCATTGTATAATTAGTACCAAACTAGACGATTAATCGGAAAATCGAATATTTGGGTGTGCAGAAACCCTTAAAGAAGAAAATATTGGAAAACTTAAATTGCACACTTCTTCCTTTCCCACTATCTACCCATACACAAAATAAAAGTCTCTATCTCATATCGAAGCATGCTATTTTATCATTTCCCCATTCGAACGTCTTTCTGTGGAGCACAGCCATAAATGGACATTTAGGAAAAATTCTATTCGTCTTGGGTTTTTTATGAGATGATTGACCCATATACCAAATATCAAGCCTCTATCACATTTAAATGGAAGCGTGTATAACTTATTCGAAAAATCAAACACTTTGGTATGCGGCACCCTCTAAAACAGTAAATATTGAAAATCTGAAATTGTACATTTTCTTCCTTTCAAACAGTTTACCCTTACCCCAAATTTGAAGTCATTACCCTATCGCGAAGTATGCTTTAGTAGCCATTTCACCTTACAAACGTTTTTCTGTGTTGCATCCCCTCAAATGCACATTGTTGAGAAACTGCATTCATCAAATATATTTATCAAATGATTAGACCATATACCAAATTTCAAGCTGCTATCACATTGTAAAGGAGGCGTTTTTCATTAGTTCGTCAAATCGAATATTTTAGTGTGCGGTACTCCCTACAATAGCAAAAGTTGGAACACTGAAATTGCATGCTTTCTTCCAATGTAGCAGTCTTCCCCTTACATCAAATTTGAAGTCTCTATCTCATGACGAAACATGCTTTTTCTATCGTTTCACTATTCGAATGTTTTTGTGTGGAGTACCCACCCCCTTAAATGCGCATTTTTGAAAATATCCATTATTCTTGGGTTTTCTATCAGATGATTCGTTAATGTATGAAATATCAAGCTCCTATCCAGCTTCAAAAGGAGCGTTGCTCCTTTATTCCAAAAATCCAACATTTGGTGTGCGGCACATCTAAAGTAAAGAATATCGGAAAAATAAAATTGTACACTTTCTTCCTTCCAAATTATGTACCCGTACACCAAATTTGAAATCTCTATCTCATCCCGAAGAATGTTTTTCATCATTTCATATTTCAAAGTTTTTCTCTGGAGCACCCTTTTAAGCGAACATTTCTGAGAAACTATTCATATTGGGTGTTTTCATTAAATGAGTAGCCCATATACCAAATTTTAAGCTTCTATCACATTGTAAAGGAGACGTTTTTCCTTTGTTCGTGAAATCGAATATTTTAGTGTGCTGCACTCCCTAAAATAGCAAATGTTGGAACATTGAAATCGAGCACTTTCTTCCTTTCCACCAATCTATCCGTACACCAAATTTAAAGTTTCTATCTCATCGCGAAGCATGCTTTTTCTATCATTTCACCCTTCTAATATTTTGTGTGAAGTACCCACCCCCTTGAATGAACATTTTTGAAAAGCTTCATTCTTCTTGGGTTTTCTATCACGCGAATCGCCCATATACCGAATATCAAGCCTCTATCACGTTTTAACAGTTTAAGAGTTTCTCCTTTATTTCGAAAATCGAACATTTTTGTGTGCGGTACCCCTTAAAGTATAAATTATTGGAAAACTGAAACTGTACACTTTCTTCCTTCCTAACTATCTAACTGTACACCAAATTTGAAATATCTATCTCATTCCGAAATGTTTTTTTATTCATTCACTTTTCAAACGCTTTCCTTCGGAGCATCCCCTTGAACAAAAATTTTTGAAAAACTATATTCGTTTTGGGTGTTTTCATCAAATGATTAGTCCATATATCAAATTTAAAGCTTCTATCAAATTTTAAAGAAGCCGTTTCTCAATTATTCTGAAAATCGAACATTTTTGTGTGCAGCACCACCTTAAATAGAAAATATTGGAAATCCGAAATTGTACACTTTTTTCCTTCTAAACTATCTACCCGTTCACCAAATTTGAAATCTCTATCGCGTTCCGAAGCATGTTTTTTATCTATTCACCTTTCGAACGTTTTCCTCTGAAGCACCCCCTTAAATGAACATTTTTGAAAACTATATTCGTCTTGGATATTTTCATCAAATGATTAGTCCATATACCAAATTCCATGTCTCCATCAAATTTTAAAGGTGCCGCTTCTCATTTATTCGAAAAATCGAACATCTTGGTGTGCGGCATCCCCTTAAGTTGAAAATATTGGAAATCTGAAATTGCACACTTTCTTCCTTTCGAACGGTTTATCCATAAACCAAATTTGAAGTTTCTATCTTATCGCAAATAATGATTTCCTATCATTTCACTTTTCGAACGTTCGCCGTGTGGAGCACGCCCTCTAGAGATTCGGTTTTTCTGGGGGTTTTATCGAACGACCGAGCCGTGTACCAAATTGCAAGTCTCTATCTATTCGGGAAGTGCTAAAAAAGCGTGACGGACAGAAATATGGACAGGCGGACACTTGGTAATTAGTGTATATAGATACATAAAAATAGATCTTTGAAGTGTATTAATAGGTATATTATAGAAATTTAAAGTGTCAAATTCAATGATAGTAAAAATATTTGAAATAACTGAAATGAGATAAAATTTTTAAAATGCAAGCAACATTGTGCTTTATGCATGTAAAATAGGTTTTTAATTGAGGCAGACATATCCTATAAAAAGCATGAATGTGCTAAGGAGCGTGATAATTTTGTGCTCTACTGTGACTGTGATAGCAACCAATTTAATATTATAGGCTATAGACTGATCTTGAAGTTATAAAATCAGAAAATTTTGTTTACAGGAAATGCAGTAACTTCGCTCTCCTTTAATCAGCAGGAGTAGAAAAACAAATCAGAATATCCTGATTAATGTCCAAGACCAAGACGCTTGTTCTGGGGTTCCTGTGTCAGAGATACTCATCCCCACATCGAATATATAGATGTCAGACCAAATTTGGACTGATAATAAATTGCAGGTGGTCCGCAGTGTCGCTCCACTCCAGTGGGAGTGCAGTTTTTGATCAGCTTGAGTTTTGTGAATTGGACTAGTAGATTGTCTTGGTTATGGTTGATGCCTGCTCGGCAAGAACATTAAAAAATTTAAGAAGTGCTGAAATTTCAGCAAGGGAAAAAACAAAGTTGAAGTCTATAAAGGCTAGAATAAGTATAATAAATTTAAGAATATTAAAAATTAAGTTTAAGAATTAAAAATTAAGTTTAAGAATTAAAAATTTAGTTTAAGAAAATAGGAATTTCTCAAATACATCAAGAAATTAAGTTTTTTAAGATTTAATGGAGATTTGTTAAGTACAAAACAGCCGTGATATATACGGTCAGCAACGGAAAGAAGTATATTTGTGAGTACTGGGCTGGCGTCAAGGGCGCGGGCAAATGCTAACTACCTGAAGTGCTATTGGTCCGCTCAGAATCCGTATATGGGACCACCTTCCGTCCACCGAAGTGGACATCTGTGGCGCCATCTACTGAAGCCGAGGTAGATCAAACGGGGCAGACGTTGAAGTTTAGTACTTCAACTAAAAAATAAATTTGGAACGGAAAACTCTAGGAAACTCCGTCCTGAGGAACGATAAACCTCGCTTTCTTCCACTTAGTTCGCTGAGAATCAAGTAGAAGATGCCTTGTTCTATGTTTTCTGCAATAAGAAAACGAGATCAAAGCGTAAGTTTGGTCGACATCACTCATACAGGGTCTGCTAGAGTTTTTCTTGCAAAAATTGTGACTGAATTTCCGAACCTGCTCTGAAACGCCAGAGACTTGGATTTCGTGATAAATTACTTCATTTTGGATGTACTAAAGCTCTTTAACAATACAACGAAGGACTTTATTTTGGAAAACTTTCAATTTCTGAATATGGCATTTTGCCGAGGCACCCCAGATGGGGCTGACGCACAAAAATGTCGGTGCAATGACTTGTTTGTAAATCAGCAGTTTATTAGGGAGGGAAAGGTGGGATTTTCTACCGAGAAGTGGGACGAGGGAACGATAAATTTTATTAATTTTGAGAAGTTTAGTTTCGATATGTCGAGTGTGACTTCACGGAGCGCTCGAAAGGAATATTTTCGTTGAAAATTTTGAAGGCGAAATTATGATTTAGTTCTCGGTAGTTCGGTTTAAAGAAACAACTGCACTCTTGGTCGCATTAACTTTAATTTTCCAAGTAACGAGCCAGTGCTTAAGACTGTATTTAATCTTGCTTTGCAGCGTGTTGCGGAGTTTTATGATGAGCAGCTTCGCCCTAACAATGCGGTATCATCTGCAAAGATTGCGAGCTTGATTTGTGGTATGTTTGGTGCATCGTTGATGTAGATGTTGAACAAAATGAGACTCAAGTTCCCTCCTTGGGGTACCCCGGCTCTGATTGGTCGGACAGAAGAGAGAGAGTTTGAGCAATTCGACGCGGAAAGAACGATTAGTGAGATACGAATTGATGATGGTCAAAACTGATTAATGTCCATACATGACACTCAAATAACCCAAGGCATATAATGTAATAGCTTCACATCTTCTTTCTCAGTAACCAGGGTAAAGGTCAACCTTTCATACTCTGGTCTAGACACATTATTCGTATTTTGAAAATTGTAGAACTTTAACTGCATTTCAATGAAAGTACAAAATCAACAGTAAAAGGAAATTTAAGCTGCAGCTTATCAGACATTGAGTATGCTACTTCTACATCATTTTGGCCATGCCACATAATACCTTACGTAAGCACCCGTTAAAACATTTATATTGAAAGTTATTTACAAATTAAGATATATATCTCCATATTAAACTTTTTTAATCATGAAATTAGATTGCAATGACTTTTATAAATCGCAACTTCTAACATTTAAAATGATTTAGATCCACATGCCAATTTATGTACTACCATACATGGATCGTTTTTCAAAGAGAATTTAATGAAATGCAATATTGTAAATATTAATTTAGTAATAATAATTCAATAATTTAATAAAATAAGCTTCAATATTACACCCCGTTTTAATTTAAATTAACATTGAATTTTTAATACTCTATGTTACAAATAATTATACCAGTGGGGGGTCAAACTTTGTTACTTGAAGATCCACTCTTGTTATAGATTTAAGCTAAAAATCGACTTCTACCTTCTAGTAGTTAACATAACGTATCATTAGGGGGTTAATGGCACGAGGTGGTTCTCAACCCACTCTGCCTGAAACATTTCATGAAACTGAAAAATTTCAAGGAAATCTTAATAAAATTGTAAATTTTCATTTTTAGTTATTTTAGATGAAAATATATATATCCGAAACCAATACCCCTGACAATTTAAAATTAAAAATTAATATCTCACATATATAAAAAGGAGATAGAAAGAGTACTTTTTTTCTCGCTTGAAATGTTGCAGTGATAGAAGATGTTGAAGACCCAGACCGTCCGACTCACCCTAGGGCATAAGCAGTTAGCTGATCGGCCGGACACTGATAGAAAGTGTTGAAGACCTAGACCGTCCGGCTCGTCCTGAGGACTTGAGCATCTATTTGGACGGCAGAAAGTGTGGAATTCCACAGAAAATTTAAAATTCAGTTATAAATATGAACAATATTTTTATGGAATAAATTTATTTAATTTGATTTTTTGAACCATCCTTTAATTCTTTCCAGCGCACTTACTTAATATGAATTTTTTTACACTATATGAATAAATATATATATATATATATATATATATATATATATATATATATATATATATATATATATATAAATAAATATATATATATATAATATAAATATATATATATATATATATATATATATATATATATATATATATATATATATATATATATATATATATATATATATATATATATATATATATATATATATATATATATATATATATATATATATATATATATATATATAACCTCAATAATTTACGTAAAGAATGTTTTAGGATAAAATTTAATTTTCACATTTTCATTCCCGGAAAACACAATGAAAACTCTCCCCATTATTATAACTTGTTTCCCCATGTTGGCACATTTCGGGCGCGGTAGCCCGGCGGTTTGCGCGCTGGATTTGCACGCTGCCACAACTGCCGCCGTGTACATGCAGAGTACGATCACGTTAAACATGTAGGTCCGTAAGTCCTTCCGAGAGGTTGATGGTAGGGGAAGGAGGGTACGGTCCCTGTGGATGCGTCACCCACTGGGTTCAGGTCTAAATTGGGTGGCACTTCCCGGCCGTCCAAACAGTTACCTTACACCTTTCCGGTAGGTCGGACGGTCTGGGTCTCAACAACAACAACAACTTGGTTCCCCAAAATTATAACTTGACAAGTCATGGCGATTGGGAGGTTGTACACTACTGGCATACTATTCGCATCTCCTAATTTTCTAAATGAACTGGATTCGCATCCTATGTAGATATCAGCTCCCGAAGAATGGCATTGAACTCGAATTCGTTCCATATTAACCAGTATCGGTCTGCAAAGAGGCGTTCCCCAAAAGGGTCGCCCTTTTTAGGTGGGTTTTGTGAGTCAAAGTATCTAAATGATAATTAACAATAGAGGAAGAAAGCGGAAGCCTTATAAAGTTGTCTTTGGAACGTTCAAAAATGTCCATAACCCACCATTTGTAAAGCGCCCGCACAATGTTGGAAGTTTTATTTCCAAACATGGTGGAACCCTCGAAACGAAGGTATTCAAGTGTGCAGCCCTCGCATGAAAGGATCAACTCCTGAAGCGTACGTTCATGTTCTCCGGACAATGTAAATAATGGATGATATTTAAAGCTCGGGAATTTCGGAATTAAAGAGATGGATATTAAGCGAATTCGTTCTGTAATTTAGAACTATTGGTGTGAAGCATTAAATCGAAGGTTTGATTCGAATGATTTCAGTTGATTATTCAATTCACAGGTTTAAAGTACTGAACCGCCGAAATACTATGGTAGACATATTATAATGAGTAAGTTTAAAATATATTTTGAGATGTATAATCATTTGAAATAAAATCAACTGAAAAATTTTATAATTCGTTTATGTTTAATTAAAATTTAGAAATTCACCATTAAAGCAGTGTATTTGATATAGGAACCAGCTTTACAAAACATATAAGAGGTTTTTTATGACTATTCATACAACTTCTTTGGTTACATGGCTAATCAAAAAAATTTGTAATAACAAAAGTTTAATCACATTTTAGGATGCAATAATGATTGAAGGAATCGTGGGAACATAATGGTTACCATTGACATAATTTTCACTAAAATTCAAAATAAATTTTGACCATTGAAATAATGCTTTTCACGTAGAGAAGTTTGCATGCGCAGTCAATGCAATCTCACTGAAAGTGTTACAAATTTCGTAGTGATAATCTTAGTGGAGACCGAATAATTAGGAAATATGTAATAATTGATGAATGATTTTGATGCAGCAAAACTTACCATTTTGCTGCAGCAGAACAAACAGAAAACACGAAATATGGATACACTAATTTTCAGGTATTCGTAAAAGAATAAAGAATGTTGTATCGAGAGCTAATTTTGCTTAATTTTAAGTAGATTTATTATTATCAGTTAAACAGATATCTTCTTCATCTTTAACAACTAAGGATATAAGATAAAAAGTAAGGTGGTATATAGTCTAAGAGATACATATGAGCCGATTTTTTTACTGAAATGCAAACTTCTCCTGAAATGTGAAATGCAATTTTAACTGTTTTAACATATTAATGGAGCTTCCTTTTTCTATTTATCATGATCATTATTTTTTTTTGTCCCATTGAAGTATTGGTATGTTATAATAAATCAAGGCAAAATGTATTTTAATGCATTATCTTCTTAATTAAGCTCATATATTTTTATAACAGGGTATGCTTGAGTATGTTTACATTTTTTTTGGACCTTCAATTTTTTCTTTTTAATCTTATAGAAAATATTATAAATTTAGGCAAAATAATGGCGAATTTAGCAAGAAAACAAAATAATGTATATAAGAGGATCAAAATATTAAAATCGCAATAAAAAAAATCTATTTGAGTACTTTTATTAAAAAGTACAAGGTTTTAATTGATTTGGAAAGGATTTTTAATTACAAATTGGTGATGATATTTTAGCTTTCATCAAAAGTTCGGGACATTAAACACGATTTCATTATTTAGCTGCAAATTAATTAACAATAATAACTACAAAATAGACAAGTAAAACTTACTTTTGAGCATTTAGCATCCATAGGAATATAATCTGAGTCGAATTTTGTGTCGTTCAGCATATTAAATGGATCAAAATAATTTGGATTTAAGATTCATTTGGTATGCAGAACAATAAAAATTTTACTATATCTGTATCAGAGTGAATCTTTACAAAATGAGTATATTCTGTTGATAGGAATGAACAGTTTCCTATAACATGCCTTGAATAGATGATTTTGTTGTACTATGAAGTAAACAAAGTTTGTATTTCTGCTCATTCTAGATATTTTTAGAGCCAAAAGATTTGTGATATCATATCCAATATCTAAATTCTATGTACCATAAATATTTTCAGACGAATGACAGATGGTTAGAGGTAAAATGTATTAATGGAAACTTAAATTTATTTATATTCCTTTAAGTATGCTGACAAAAATGTTTTATTATTCATATATTCTCTACTTTTTGATAAATGGTATAATGCTTTTGAATTTCGCACTTGCTGTCAGGGATTTGAATACGTATTTGATTTATGGGATAAGTTTTCTGGGAAATTGATTTTCGGTTATTAATTTCAATGTAAGAAATGTGGTAGATTTTCAGAAACTTCTGGATAAAGCATTTTTGTTAACAAGTTTTAAACACCATTCAAATATACATATAATGACAATAATGCACATTTCTAAAGTATTCAGTAATTTAAATAAATCTCATTTGCTTGTAACCAACAAATTAAGAATACATCAGCTAGGCGTCCAAAATGTGATAAAGATTTATGAAATCGATTTTTTGATTTAATAGCTTCAAAACGGAATACGTTCTGATGATTACAAAAATATATAATTTAGGTGATTTATTTTTATTTCATGAGAAAGAAAAATTTCTAATTTTAAAATATAAACAATAAGTGAAACATTCATTCGAAGGACCTTTTTAAGAGAGTTTCTTCAAATTGTGATTTTTCCCTACTTTGGTATGTACAGCTGCGGAATAAAAACGCCCCACCCTCTGTTAATCGAGCATCGTTCCTCGTAGAGAAAATTGAAAGATACCATTCGATTAGGAATAACATCCTCTACAAATTAATGTTCGTAAAATTTGCATAAGGGATCGTCTTCATATCTAAACGCGCACAAACTTTGAAATTTTCAATGGCAACACCCAATTTTGACCTGTGTTGGAGATACGGATCTAGAGCCACCGGGACTGCGATGCTATAGACATATTTTATAGTATCTTTTACGCCTATGGTTTTTGAAGCGCCAATCTAAGAGCATGAGGGCTAAGTGGAAGGATGGAGTAAAATAGTTTATGTTTCAAGCTGTGGTGACAGGGGCGAAACCAAACCATGTTCCGCAACTGTTAGCATCTACATAAAAGTTTGTAAGAAAATTATAGTTGTATGTTTTTTTCTGGTTTCCCTTTGATTTGTTTTTCATCAGGAATATTGTTTAGTATATTTCTTACGCAATTCCTTATCCCATTCTTTAATTCATCATGGGTATCTTCTTTAAAATTCCGAAGAATACTAAAAGCTTACAAATTTGCTAATTATTCATACCTTCGGTTTTATCAAGTTATACCTAAAGAATTAATGATACAATATTAAGCCTATAACATTTTTCTAAATACCGATATAGGTTATTTTTAACTCACGTCGTAGATATGCCATCCCAATATCCACGAATTAGTTGTATAATGGGAATCAAATTATATATGTTCTTCATTTCTATGTATAGAGTTGTATTGGGAACTCCAATTAGTGAATTAGATTTGGCAGCTATTTCAGTATTTCAAACCTTATCATCATCAATAAAATGAAATCGCACGTATACACATATTTTGGAACAGAATCCAAGTCTATTAGTGCATAAGGTTGAAGATTCAGGCATTCAATTTCTTCCACAACATTTGAATACCTGGTAACTGGATAAAAAGTGTTGAGATAGCAAGGATTCTTACAAAACAACCGTCTTTTCAATATATTGTATAATGAATGAAGGATATGTTTTTTTCAATTTTTCTCCGTGGTTGACAGTTGCTAAAACTCTACATCTGCTGAATTCTTCCAAAATATAATAGTGATGATTTGATATCCATAGTGATGATTTTTACTACATTCTAGAGTTATAGAAACATAAAAAGTGCTTGAAGGAAAATGTTCAAGGAAAATGACCTGCACGTCATTGTACATTCATTTCCTTCTTCGACTCAGACCGTCCGATCTACCTGGGGGTGTAAGGTATCTGTTTAGATGGTCGGGGCAGTGCCACCCAATTTAGATCAGCACCCAGTGGGGAAGGCATTCACAGGGTCATACCTACTACCAACCTCACGGAAGGCGTTTCGTAATCACAGGTTTAATTTTAGTTTCCCGCATTAACATGGGGATTGTACGGGTAGAGCTGGGAGTTGAACTCTAGTCCTCCACATGCGACTCTCGTCTTCGAACCACTGGACTATCCTGACGTATTTTACTTACTTGTCACATTAGCACTATTGTGCCTGAACGAATATACAGGGCGTATATAAACTGTTTTGACAAAACAAGAAGGGTGAGAGTGCCCATCAAGAAGAACAATATTTACAATGGAACCTAGGGTTGTAGTGCCTAAATGTCAGGAAAGCGTAAAGTTAAAGTTAAACATTCAACAGTGAAAATAAGGAGAATTAACGTAATCATAAGTTGCACAATTCAATTTATTTACACCAGAGAAGGACTCAAAGTAGATGCTCAAAGTGACGGCCAAGAGTGCCGTTGCATAAAATTTACACCAGCGAATGAACGACTGGCGCACCCCCTCGAAGGCACCTGGTGTCGTGGTTATCCTGCCCTCTGCAACAAAGATTCTCGCGACGAGATTTTCAACGGATGCCACAGGCGTCTCATACACCAATGATTTTATGTGCCCTCAGAAGAAGAAGTCCAGTGGGTTGAGGTCCGGTGACCGTGGAAGCAAGTCACAGGTCCACTACATCCAATCCATCGTCCGGGATATGTGGCATTCAAAAAGTGTCGGATGACTAGAAGTGACTGTGATGTTCTGGAGATGTGATACTTCTCCGGCACAACGGCTATGTCGACCGAAGTGGCGACTTGTGCTTGTTGGATGTGTTTCGAAGTTGTTCTTTTCTGGGACTCAGAGTGGAATGCGACCCTAGGTTCCATACAAAATATTGTCCGTCTTGATGGGTACTATCATCCCTCTTATATTGCCCAAACAGTTTATATGCACCCTGTATAGATGACTAATGTGCTGCTGATTGGAACCAAGGAACGTTAAATTTCTCTTACTGAAAAGGAAAGGATTTCTTCAAGAATTTGCTAAACACTTTTTTCTCACTTATTTATTTAATCAATTAATTCTTTTAAAATTAATTATTTCTATGAGGAATTTTTGCAGCTGTATTACTTCAAAATTTCCATTTAATGGAATTATTTTTATTAATTATTAAGTTCTCATGGAAGAATTGTGATCAAATAATTTTATCCATCCTCTATTTATATTCCAACCTGCACCACCAATAGCGATATTTTCCGTATTATATTTTTATCAGAAAACATGGGAAACAAAACGCTGCTTCTTTTCTGATTTAATACAATGTTTATTGTGTTACTCCAGCACGACCAATCATGCTGGAATGCTTTTCCATTGATAAGATTTTTCGGACGCCATTGATAATTTTTTTATGAGTGCAATGTCATAATTTAATTTCCACCGTAATATAATAAAAATGTTTGCTTGATAAAATTAAACGTGTTTGATCTGATTGAAACGTGTCATCTTATGTGAGGCTAATAAAAATGCCATTATTGCATCCTCATTTTCTTGGCAAATTTATGTGTCTCAGCTTATTGAAGATGCACAAAAAGTGACACACATTTCAGATTTCGGTGTTTTTTGGATCTGTGCTGGAAAGTACACATGGATCCAAAATACTCGATCTTTCTTGTTCTCGAATGTTTTGGTTGCATGATTCATCTGAGAAATACGATGTCATTCGAAGCAAATTACTAATTATTTCTTTCATTATTTCTTGTGCTTCTTCTAATGCACTACTGCGATACGATATTCATCTATAATACGGTATTCATCATCAAATATATTTGAATTCTAGTTTACAATATTAAATTGATTAAAAGTGACAGAAAGTAAGATAACATATCGTATATGATATATAGTATCTGTATGCGTTAAACTATTATGTCACGGCTCATAAGCTCAATAAAATGTTATTTTTTCTTGCGAAGCAAAATACTAATAATATATATATATATATATATATATATATAAATATATATATATATAAAGAGAACATGTTTTAAATATTGACTGCCATCATATAATGGCCTTCTACCTGTCATGTGTGTAGTTATCTATCTCCAGACCAGCTGATTTTAGATAATGTTATGTTTATAACATTTTACCTAATAAAAGAAGACGCATGTCCTCTGTAGTAGAAAATGTAAGCTTTGGATAGCCGAAAAATATTCTATACACGGTAAGCTGAACTCTCCAAATGACAGACTTCGCCGAGTTTTTTCACACGATTTTCAGCGATATTGGTTCTCTAGCTTCCAAAATTGGTTCTTTAGCAATCAAAAATATTATCACAGAGTTTCAAACTTGACATCATTGAAGATGTCGAGAAAACGTTTTTTCTAACGATCTTAAAACCGAATCCGTAAGAAATATCATCTCCCTATATGCATTAATTTATTTTTAAATCCATGGATGCATGTTTCAGGTTATTTACATTTTATTTTGTCTCATAAAGAACTGAAAGATTGATACATTGGCATATTGACACGTTTGACATGAGAAATATTGCACGTTTGGCATAAGAAAGATTGATTTTTTTGGCATAAATACGTGTGAAATTTTTCATATTGCAGTAACAAATATTTACTCTATTTTTTATGTTCTAAGAATTTTCAAGCAAAGGCATAAAAATTAAAATTTTCAATTTCAGTGCCAATTCACATCATTCTCGGTTTGCCGTTTGCTATGCATATTACATCACAACCTGGTATTTCTATGAGGAGCAATGATAGAGTCGGTAATTGATTGAGGTAGAAAAATCCCCACTGTTAGGTGCTGTCCGTAGAAGGATCAGACCGAATTGCGGCTCTAGAGATGAAATTGTGTGAAAGTTGAATTAAAGACGAGGCGCTTTGATGATAGCGCTCTTCTTCTGTAAACCATACACAGCACACCACTATAAAATAGCATGTAAATGACCTCGAGGGCTGTCAAGACCATCCTATTCCATGAGGACTGAGGTGTGTCTTCCTTTGATGCGCCCAAAATAGAGTTCCCCACCTCAGCAGAATATCCTTGCACTCATTGTCAAGTATACCCATGTGGGACTTTGTCCATTTAATAGAATAGTTGTGCTTTACTCATTCGAACATATACATAATTTCATAGACTATTGATTTCGTATTAAAGGGCTTGCCAGTGCCGCAATTGTCAACTTGCTATCTGAGTTAATTGTGAACAGTTTGTCCCGAGTCTTTAGCAAATTCAGTGCCTGCAGGATAGCGAGTAATGCCTCTTGTAATAAAATGTTATTGTTCTTCAGTCTCCTGCGTCATAAGTAAGTTGTCTCAGAGTGAGAGAAAGACATGAATGCCGCTACAACGCTAACGTCCATCTTGAGCTTCTGCATAAATATTAAGATTATATACTTTTTTTTCTGATTTATCATGATTTCCCTGGATGTATGACAGGAACAGTGGTTGATTTCTAATTCATAGTCTGGTGGTATAAATGCTGAGCAGAATACAGTTTCCAGCTCCTTTAACCTTATAATCTGGCCTATCGTTCCTTCATATCTTGCTTTGATTCTTATTAGTATTAGACCTGAGAGGACAGTGATCGCCGTGCTTGGTGCCGTCTTGTCAGACAAGGGCCTGCTGGTGTTTAAAATTGCAGTGCTATTCTAATTTTGGAAACAGCCATTTTAAATGAAATTATGTAATTTTGAAGATGTGGCGTGACAGACAATCCAAACTCTGGCGACACATACCATATTACATGGGTGTTTCATGAAATAATATAACAAAGCCAGTCACACACGTGAAATTTATTATTGGATGGATACGATTCGATATTACGCATTATTCAAATTTCTGTTTGTTTTCCCTACCACTAAAAGGTAACACATATTACTGGCATTCTTTAACATACGTTTAGAAATGACGGCACTTGTGGAAATATGCTTAAATGTTGAGGTCTGTAATGTGATAAGATTTATGTGAGTTTAGAGCATAATACCAAATGCAGTACACCGCCAACTTGTTAAATTTTATGCTTCACAAAAATGTCGTGAAAATGTCCACACTTACAGTCATATGCGTGGACTGTTACAATGTTTTATTGAGAGGTGCACATCTGATTTGGCACCTAGCGATTTTCGACAACTACGAACTTTGAAGCGTGCTTGGCTGGAAAACGATATGCAATTAAAAATCAGTTTTAAACTTCTTACTACAGAGATATAGCATTTGTATCACTGGGAAGTTATGCTTAGCGAACGGCTCTAGTGCCACTGCTGTACAGCGTTTCCCCTCTTTTCAGGAAGATGTGCACCATTGTCTCCCGTTAAAATGTTTGAGAAACTTCTATTGTAAGAATTTAAATCCCTACTTACGATGATATTCAGTAGGGTGCATAGGTTACCCTAAAATACTAGGTAATTACAGGGAAGACTGGCATTTTCAGTTATTCTGCCGTTCTAAAGACGAAATAGTAAACACTTTGAGTCGGACTGTATAGGTTAGCAAGCTGTAATATCTTGGCTGCAGAATCCTGTCATTGATTTCTTCAGTTGCGGAATCTAGTCCTTAGTGTACTGATGGATAGAAATATCTGGGCAAGCACGTGTGGGAAAGTAAATGTGTCCATATACGTTGTTGATTATCTCTACATAGATATAGAAAAAATGTGCTCATTTTGCATACCTTGTTACCTTATTTAAGGAAACACCCTCGTACATTTATTTCCAATAATAATTGCGGAACATTCTACTAGCGTAAAGGTCCCAGTAATTGACTTTGAACGTGTAGTTGATTAGGTGCAATAGAAAATTTTCAAACCATGCTATGGAGAGCTAGCTATGAAAAGAGCGATATCCGATAGATACCACTCTGATATCATCATTTGTGTGAGAAAATCCCACCGCTGACTTAAGGACAATTACTGACATTTTAACCTTATACTATCATATTTTAAATAAAAAGTTGGATCGATCATTTGGTGATAGTTCTAAAATAAACTAAAATTGTATATATAAAACGTTACATTAAGGATATATGTTGAAACACTTTTAACTCCGGAGCCAAAAAACACAATAATATCTATTCAATACGCGCATAATAAGTTATATTGCAATTAAAAATACCAATCGTAGGAACCGATAATTCAACCAGAGTATCAAGTTCAGCGTTTAGATATGCTACTTTCTGGATCATCTCGTCTTCAGTCAAGTAATATCATCATGCCTTTAATAAACCGGATGTAGGCAGCATACAGCCTTGAATTTTCCTACATAATGTAATGGCTTAACTTCTTCATACCAAAACTATTAAGTACAAGATCTTCGTCAAAACTATTTTGGCTTTTATTTGTGAATTAAAATATGGTGCTTCTTAGTGGTTTTGCGTAAAATTATTTTTAAGTAGTAATATTATTTATATTTCGCTCCATCTTACTTGAATATCAAAAACTAAAAAAAAAATTCTACCGTTTGCATATGGTCTATATGTTAAGTTCTTTAAACAATTAAACACATAAATTTTACAATATAAAGCCGAAATTTGGGGTTACAATGCCTGGATTCCCAAAATACAAAATCAAATTGTTTCATGTTCTTTCATGCTAATTCATACATTCATATTTCTATTTTTATTAATTGTAAAAGTTGGAACTGCATCTATGGCAACCATCAAGGCATTGTACATATGTTTGCTAAATGTGAGACCATGCTTACTATATTTGTCCAAAATTATCTATTTGACCTTTCATAAAAGCGGATTGGCACATACCTCTGCTTGTCAGGGATCTAAAAACACTTAACTCTAATCTATACAGTCTGAACTCTAACGCCTCTTCGACGGTCACTGTCTCAATTTTATAAAGCATACTATTTACCATGTTGGACTGCCATTTTATTCACAACGCTATCGGAAGATCATTCTTAATTCACTCATTGTAAAACACAACATTCTCAATTGACTGTTAGCGTTGAGTATTTCAAAGTCCATGACAAACAGAGGTATGCGCCAATCTGATTTTATAAAAGATCAAATAGATAGTGTTGGGCAAATATGATAAGCCTGGGTCTCACAGTGAGAATAACTAAATTCTCAGAAACAATATTCCCGAATTTAGCGATGTGCAAAACATACAAATACTGCGAAATCTTGAATTAACAGAGCCGTCATAATATTTTCCCAACAATGTAGAAAAAGTAATATTATACCTTCTTTCTTTCTGAAAATAATCGTACGAATGAGTATTTGGAATTATTTTATTGAATATTTTTTCACTCATCAAGCATAAATATCGGAAGATCGTAAAAAAAATTAACTCAAATAGCGATACATTTAAGCTATTTTTAATGCTTCTGAACATTATCATCATGATTTATTAGCAAATAGAACGAAATTGTCGTTCGAAATGCTTAAAAAATGTATCGCAAATAAAATAAAGCTTGGTACTTTAATGATCCGTTTGAGTCATGATAAATAAAGAATGCCCTCAATAATGTGAAAAGTTTTCACTTTTCTTCGGGAATCATTGAAATTAATTACCCCAAAATACCATTTATTTTCCTTTTCACTGCCTTTCGTCAAAATTCCATATCACTATTCTACAGTACATATAGAGAAGAATGATACTGTATTATAAAAATTGAAACGTTTTAAGATATAGTACGAATAAATGTATATATGTAATAGTTTGATAACAATTATATTTAAAATTTAACTCAATTTTAAATGTAATGTTTAAGGACTTTAATTATGCGAATGTTTTTATTTTGAGGTATAACTTCTTGAATGGATAATTTTACATCATAATCAACAACATATATCAATATAAAATCTTAATAAATTCATGAAAATTATATTTTTTAAAAATAGTATTACAAAATTCACATTAAAAAAAGTTATCATATACGCTACATATATTCACTTATTAGCCATAAAAATTTTAGATCTCATTGATGTATAGTAGAAAAGGTACAAAATAAAATATGAAGCATGAGATTTCACTCTATTTATGGCATTTGAAGACTCCTGCGACGCCTTAACACCTTGTTTAAGTAATTCACCTATACTAAACTTTTGGCGCAATCTCACGTCGACTTTCAAGCACTTCAATATGTCGTTGTCCTGAAAGTATCTGCCTTTGATTTTTTTTAATTTTAAAATATAGGGATATTATGCAATAAATTTTAAAAAATATTTCTCGTGAATTTAGTTCGTTCCATTCGAGAGAAAATCTTTGTGCAACAGTTTTACAGTTTGATACAAAACAATTCGACAATAGTAATTTATTCATAAATGATAAAATTCATTGCATCCGTTAATCTATAACACTTGGTGTTATAGATTAACATCCGTTAATCTATAACACATCTATAAATTTGGTGGATTCCATATATATATATATATATATATATATATATATAATTAATATGATGATTTTTGTTAATCGTGGTAACTCAACAAAATTATCATTAAAATTACTAAAATGAATTTAAATTAACGAAAATGACTCCATATTGATAAATTAATCATTACAATATTTTAATATAGGGACTATATTTATGCTTATTGCGGATTCTATCAGTATTTATAACTATCAAGTTATATTTGAGCAAAAGATTGCGTGCTTCATAGTCGTTTTACATATTGTCTTCTAGAAAAAATGTTAAAAGACCAATTCAATTTTAAAAATATTGTGCCGTAGCTCTTTTACATCGTTTTTCCTCTACAAAAGAAGTAAATTCATTGTATTATGTAGGTAAAGTCATCTACTGCCCACATCAAATTATTTTTAAATTGTAACATGTAATAAACATTTAATATTTTGCATTGGTCAAATAGAGATGCATATGTATAGTATACTTAATGAATCTTATGACATGATTGCATATTATAGAAAATTAGATAATTAAAGCAGCAATATCATTATTCTGGTATCCCATTACTATTTTAGAGAGTGATAAACATACAGTAATTGCCTTAACTACTCAAAGATTACATCTATGTTTGAATGGTTTGGATTAATATTACAAGGGATATCTAAACGTATGAATTATACAGACGGTGTTCCTAGGTATTGAATGAAGATTTAATTCATTGAGTTGAGGTCATTGAGTTGAGGTCAGTTGAGGCACTTACCCCCAAGGGACTGACGGACCGCAGTATTTTTACTTTCCTTATATACATAATGTATAAGGAAAGTATTGTGACGGGATCGAAAATTCGAATTCAAGTTTTCAACGGGAGAGCACGCTTCAAGCATCCCTGATCACGAATCAAACATTTTTGAAAAGGTGTGTGTGTGTGAAAGTATGTGTGCGTGTGTGAAAGGAAGTGTGTGTGTGTGTGTGTCAGTGAGCCTGTGGAGACGATAACTGACGAACGAATGGACCGATTCGAACGAAATTTGGCACAAAAATCACGATCTGTAAACACTGGAAGCCTATTTTTTTACATGCAATCGAATGTTCAGAATCCCCTAAATTTTCGAGTGAAATTTTGAAAAAATCGTCAAAAAATCAAAACCGCTAATAAAGTTAAGCTAATAGACATTTTTTATGTAATTTTTTATTAGAAAACGATTGACATAAATTTTAGAACGCTAACATGAACCGTTCTCGAGATATTGCACAATTTTCAAGAAATTTGTCAAAAAGTCATATAAATTAAAAAAATATATATTTCCTATTGAGAAACATGTTTACTTTACATATGTAATATCATGCCATAAATTTGTTGAGATCATTCTCATGGATCTGATTCCATTCATGAGAAAGGATACTCTGAGTAATACTTTTGTATTTGAACGCCAATAGTCATTTATCTGCTGTAAGAATAACTTATTTCTTCCTCCGTAACGCTTGGCGAGATTTTGGCGCCGAATTTGGCGGAATGTCGGCAATTTGGCGACATTTTTAATTGCTGCCAAATTAACAAAAATCTAGCCAAATGGATAAAAATGACGCCAAATTAATGAAAATGACGACTAATTGAAGAAAATTCAATATCTTGGAAAGAATATAAGTATCTACTATAAGAATAAACATTTTTTTAACTGTAAAAGTAGTAAATTCATTACATTATATAAGGAAAGTCATGTGTTGCCCACATCAGATTTTTTTTTTTTTTTAGTGTGTTCACTTTCTTTAGATTGCCTTTCGGATCGAGCAATGTTTGTTTCTGACGCAGTTGCTCAGCGTATAGAGTTTGCGTTGTTTAGTTGTGATAGTGTCTGTACCGTATCATGATTCCGAAAAATAGCTTCCCTTTCATTTTTCACCAATAATTTGCTGTAGAAATGAAAGACTTAGGTGTCACGCATGCACATTATTGGTCTGAAATCTATGATCACCAGCAAGTCACTCTACTGTATAGCGTAGTAGCATATCTAATAATCATTTCTTTTGGTATGACTGATAGTGACGGATAATTAGCAGTTATTAGTTGTTTGGCAATGAAAGAAAAGTAAAAATATCCGATATGGGACATGCTTTTCTTTATATAATACAATGAATTTACTCCTTTTAGAGTAAAAAAATAATGTATAAGATCCACGGAACTGTTTTTTTAACGTTGAATTGGTCATTTGGCGATTTTCGAGATGACAGCGTGCAATACTATTTCAAAGTATCCAATTAACTTATATTTCACACAACTCTAAATTAACAATTATCAATAGTGAGTGCATCCTCAATAAACGATATAGTCCATATTTTAATAATTTGTTCATCAATTAGATCGTTTTTATTAATTTAGCGCCAATTTAGCGCCAATTTTGCAATTTTGAAGGAATTTTCGTCAATTTGGGGCGAAATATCGCCAAGCTGGCAATTCTTTGCTTGATTATTCGTCAAGTTTGCCAAATACATCAGCTAGTGTTACAGACTACTGAGAGAATATCATTTCTTATATACTAATGTATGACCGTCACATGACGTAAATTAGAATTTGCGTAACATGACTTCCCATTTGGAGTCATTTTTTATCAATTTGTTGACATTTTTGTCACTTTGACAACCTTTAAAAAAGTCACGAGACGTCCCGCTAAATTTCTCGCCAAGCGTTACGGACGGAGAAATGGGTTATTCTTGTAGTCTATTCTTAGGTTCTATCCAAAATACTGAACTTTCATCAATTAGTCGTCATTTCATAGATTCAGTATCAGTTTTATCAATTTGGAGAGTTTTTATCAATTGAATAGCATTTTTGTCAATTTGGCAACATTTAAAAAGTCAACTTTCATTGATTTAGCGCCATTTTCAACAATTTGGCGCCATTCTCAGTAATTTGACAATAGTTTTAAAAGTCGCCAAGTTAACGACATTCCGCAAATTCTTCACCAAGCGTTATGAAAAGAGAAATAAGTTATTCTTATAGCAGATAAATGACTATTGGCCTCCAACTACAAAGTTATTACCCAAAGTATATTTGTCCATAAATGGAACGAGCTAGATCCACAAGAATGATGTCACCAAATTTTTCGCAAAATGTTACATATGAAAAGCGAACATATTTCTCAATAGTTAATATTTTTTTTTATTTCCTGTGATTTTTGATAAATTTATTTAAAAAATGTCTGGATAACGATTCATGCTATCGTTCTAAAGTTTGTATCAATTGTTTTCTAATGAAAAACCACATAAGAAACGATTTTTTACGTAACTTTATGAAAGGTTTTGATTTGTTGATGATTTTTTTCAAAATTTCACTCAAAAATTTAGTAAAGTTCTAAACATTCGATTGCGCTTGAAAACAACAGGCTTCCAGTATTCATGGATTGTAATTTTTGTACAAAATTTCGTTCGAATCGTTCCATTCGTTCGTCAAATATCGTCCCCACAGACTCAAAGACTCACATATACCCACACAGACATCACCTTAAAAATGTTCGATTCGTGGTCAGGGATGCTTGAAAAGTGCTCTTTCGTCGAAAATTCGAATTCGAATTTTCGACCCCGGCACAACACTTTCCTTATACATTATATGTACTATGTATATAATAAAAGTAATAGTAGGGGACGTATATTTTGAATGCTCAATATTGACAATAAAAATATCAAAGTACGGTGCATACCACATTTTATTCCCTGATTTAGGAGCTAAAATGGCGATTTCGCTTACTTTCGTATAACATATGAAAAATTCACGTGACTTCAAGAAATACTGCACCACTGCTGCTCGGCAATTTGATTAAAATCCTTCCAAGTTTCTCGAACATCGGCGCATGCGCTGTGGAACGCTGAGCGCAGATTCGAATAAAATAATGCTATATAAATAACAGTATTTTTTTCGAATTCGTCAGATGCCTGCCGTCCGTTTTTTTTGTGGACTATTGACACGCGGCTTTAAACAAATGATTTTAAATTTCGCAAATGACACATTTTCCTTCTAAACTTTTCGGGTCGAAAAAAACTTGAAAGTTCTTTTCACTGTAAAGATCCCTTACATAGTACTATAAGGGTTTATGATCACGTTTACTGTTGCCAATGTCCCACTTTGTAGGTCCGAACACTTAATAAGATTGTTTCACTGGGCTATATATCTAGATTGTGGTAGTACTGAAAAAATCATATCGTCCATATGTTTTCGTATTAAGCAAAGTTATAATTTAAGTCTATTTTCCTCATTGATTAGGTAATGCATAATTTTTTATTTTTCTCTGCATGCATTTATGTGCAATAAAAGTGGATTGCTGATATTGTAACTCTCAAAATTTTGGGAAAAGTACAAAAAGAAATATTTATATAGACTTAAATATCACATTAGGCGTTCTTGTATTAACTCAAGCTCCGCCGAAAAAGCAGGGCAGGTCAAATTATTTCCAAATGTCTCAAGCTGTTATATCAAACGCATAAAAACTAACATTTTAGTGTAAAAAAAATTAGCAGTGGTTCTAGTCCAATGAATCCGAATTCGTTTGTGTTGTTGTTGATGAGACCCAGACCGTCCGACCTACCAGAAAGGTGTAAGGTAACTGTATGGACGGCCGGGAAGTGCCACCCAATTTAGACCGGAACCCAGTGGGGGAGGCATCCACAGGGACCGTACCCTCCTTCCCCTACCACCAACCTCTCGGAAGGACTTACGGACCCACATGTTTAACGTGATCGTACTCCGCATGAACACGGCGGCATTTGTGGTAGCGTGCAAATCTAGCGCGCAAACCACGGGGATACCGCACCCGAGATGGCCAACAGCACGCGGTGTTCCGAGGTGGTCACCCACCAAGTACTAACCGCGCCCGATGCTGCTTGACTTCGGTGATCTAACGAGAACCGGTGTTTTCAGCACGGTACGGCCGTTGGCCCGAATTCGTTTGTGTGGATAACATTTTTTTTTGTGAGTGGTTTGCTTTCTTTAGAGATTTTCAAAACATTTAAAAATATAATATTATCGAAAGTAAAACCACCTCTCAAAATAGCTACTACTATAAATAATAACCAATATAAATAACAACTAGTTTCAAAATCTGATGTGGGCTGCACATCATTTTCTCTTCAAACTAAAATGCTTTTTATATTTCTTTCATAATGCAATGGGCTGTTTTGCAAAACATTATATAGATACTTATTTAAAAATAAACTAAATTTTCAGTTTTAATTTAATTTTAATTCCTCCTTTTAGAAGGAGCTTCCTTTCAAATCTATAGAGTCCCAGTAGTTATTAATTATAGTAATCGTACCAGATTTCTTTTAAAACGCTACACTCGTTCGTGAGATATTACGTTTAAAGACAAACGCACTAATATACAAACGCATGCATCATGCATCGCCTCATAAACTTTTGATTAAAGTTCAGAAATGTTTTAAACGTGTTTATTCGAAAAATAAAATTGACTCGTCACAATACTTTGCCTATGCATTATACTCTGCATGTAGGGGACATAATAGTATTGTTAATTTCGCATTCCACTCTTCCCACTGTATTCTATATGAATGTAGCAAATTTTTATTTATACACTAAGCCATTTTGCATATGTGTTAGCAATTTTGCTAAATTAGCATGTTAACCATAACCATTAATAAGGTGCATGAAAATGACATGCTATTAAATTTTCAAAAAGTGCATTTAAATTCTATAACTATTCAGCCATTTATATTAATATTCATTTTTGAAAATTTTGCGGCATGAAAAAGTTTAGAAGTTGCTAAAATGAATGAGTGCTTCAAAAAGGGAAAATCAAGAAAAAAATCAATACATAAAAAGATGTCTTTATAAGAGAAATTTCGAAGCGGTTGTTCTTGACAGGTACTTTATAAGAAAGTAAAACCGACGAAATTTTGAGAAATAAAATTTGAGACTTGTGTGAAGATGACATTCTTTTGTTTCCAAAAGGGAGCAATAGAAAATATTTCGAGGAATGAATGAAGAGTTTCTTATGTGAATGAAATATTTTAGAGGACGACGATTCAGTTTTATCTGAGCTTTCGAAAGAAGCCCCTACCATTGTAAATTTAAACCGGTGTGTGCAGAGTTTATGTATCATGGATCCATGGTGACAGACTGTGCAGTACATATTCTACACTCATGTCCAAAAGTTAAGCATAGTTGCTGTTTATGTGAAAATTTCAGGAAATCTACATCAGAATGGAAGGAAACGCGGTATGCGGGTGTAATAGAGTTATAGAAGAAGTAAACAATGCAAAACAAGGATAATAACGACTTTTATTATCGGTTGCAATATGTCTCCCGTGCATACCCCACACATGATATATTGAATTCAGATCAGGAATGTTGACGGGCCACTGCATGTGCTGGATATATTCCGTTTGAAGGAAGTAGTCGACCAAGGCCGCACTGTCAGGAGGCGCGTTATCATCCATGAACATGAAATCAGGACCAACAGCACCTCCAAACAATCAAATAATATGCACGAGGACTTCGTCTGTGTAGCTTTGACCGGTAACCGACCTCGTGTCAAACATGTGGAGGTCTGTGTGGAGGTCCGCCCATCATGATGCCTGCCCTGACCATGACGCTACTAAACGGAAAACGATGTTTTTCCGTGATGTTTCCCGGGTAAAAACGTGTTCCAATTTCTCTCCAGATCGTGGAACGACGAGAATCAGTTTGCAGGCTAAAGCTGGATTCGTCACTGAACCACTGTTGTCACCAGAACTCGACACTCGTCACGAACCACCTGAACTCGCCATTGCTCCACTGTTGTCCACTCTCTGCCGATGTTAGCGCGCGTTTCTGTGCCGACGTCAGGGGGATATACACTGCTGGTCGTCTGCTATGAAGACCAACATATCTGAGTTTCCTGTTAGCAGTTTGTCTCGAAATAGTGATTCCTGTGGCTGCTATCAGGGCTGAACCCATTTGTCTGGCAGAACAGTTCCTCTGACGTCGCGCAGTTATCACCAAATATCGATTTTGCCGAGCAGTTGTTACCCTTGGCCGACCTGGTACTGTTCGTCGGGTAACATCTCTAGTGGTTTGGAACTTCTGCCACAGTCTGCAGATCTCACACTGAGGTACATTCCGAATTCGAAACGCTTCGGTTTGGGATCGACGGTATTCCAGCATTCCAATAATTCGTCCCATCGAAAACATGTCCAGTTGGCATCTTTGTGACACCTTTCGTCCTTTTTTGTTTGTTAACAACGCTCCGTACCACAGCAATTGCGAAATTCTGCCTCAACTGGCCTTGCCGCTCGAGGCCGTTTTTATACTCGTTCCGACCTGCGCTGGTGCTTTGAACATGTCGACGTCGACTGAACTGTTTTGCATATGCACAATTATTTACTTCGTCCCATGATTCTCCACAATTGATTTTGAACCATTGTATCCGTATTAATTCCGAATGTATCGCATTTTACGAATTATGCTTAACTTTTGGATATGAGTGTATATAGGTGTAATGTGAATGAGTTATTTTACAGGACGAAGATTCAGTTAACTGAACATTCAATAGAAGCCCCTTTCATTGTGAATTTAAACTGGGATATGCACATTTTATGCAAATGTATCACACATGTATGGAGATACTGTAGAAACATATTCTACATATGTGTAGTGTGAATGAATTATTTTACAGGACGAAAATTCAGGTTTAACTGAATTTTCAAAAGATGAGTCTACTATTATTAATTTAAACCTGTGTATGCAGTGTTTATGTATGTGCATTATAAGTATATGGAGTCTGACTGTGCTTCTATATCTAGATAGGTGTAGTGTGAGTGAATTCTATATAGGTGTAGTGTGAGTGAATTATCTTAAAAAGACAAAGACTCAGTTTTATCTGAGCTTTCAAAAGAAGCTCAGATCATTGTGCATATAACATGGCGTATGCAGAGTTTATGTATGTGTATTATAAATATATGGAGACTGAGTGCGCAATACATTTTATATGTAGAAGTAGTGTGAATAAATTATTTTTAAAGGAAAAATATTCAGTTTTATCTGAGCTTTCAAAAGAAGGCTCATACCATCGTGAATTTAACCCGGTGTATGCAGAGTTTATGTATGTGTATCAATACATATTTATAAACAAATTGTGCATCACATCTCCTATATAGATATAGTGTTACGTTGGTGTATATTTATAATACTGCAGAACCTTGATATTTAAAGATACTTAAACCAATTATAGTTCATATGTTTCTGAATTATAATATTAAATGCATATGTGTGCATTATAAATTATGATTAATTAAGTAATATATGTTAATAATATGTTTGTTATTATATATGTTTTTCTTATTTCTTGACATTAAATATGATAAGTATGCGAAAAACCGTATTGAGGCTGGATGTTGGATACTGAACACTAATAAGTTCTATAACAAAACCGTCTAAATACATTAGCCCAAGAAGAAGCAACTTAACTATCATTTTTCATTAAATTCCGTCCTTTAGTTTTGCAGCAAATGTGAATACAGACATGATACAAACACAAACGGATACACACAGAGACATTGCATTTGAAATATGTTTACTCGTATTCTAAATAATGTCCAAAATTACAAGTCCGTGGAGAACTCTGATACCTGTTTACTGTTCCATCTCTAAACTTGACATATACATTACCATGTATAGCAATGAACGAAATATCCACACTTTTTGATTATTGTGTTATTCTACTATACGTGTGATACAAATACTGAATATAAATTATATTCAAATGTACATTAACAGTCGTAATCTTCACTCCGTATGTAAAATAGCAATTTTGCAATATGTATATCGCACATCGTTCGTCGCTTTACACAGGATTTATTATATGGAAATGTGTAATGTGAAATATTTTTCTAGGATCAAGAAACAAGATAATAGCGTAGTACAATCATTTTGTAGAAATTTAGAAGAAAAGAAACAGTATGAAATTGTTTTTACTAATTATCGATCATTTCCTTTGCAACATATATGACAATTATTTTCCTGCAAGAAAATACGTTTTTTGTTGCTACACATTGTTTCACCATTTTTATATTCAGATAGCTATATTATTTTATAATCTAAGAATATTTCAATACTCATAACAGAGCAATAAAGTAGCGCAAAAACTTACACGGAATGTCTTCGCTTTCCGCAAAATACGCACGCATAAACGAATATTTATTTCAGTTATTCAAGGCATATATTATTTTGCAAACATATTTTATGATTTCATCTCAAGGTAAATTACAGTTTAATCCCGTCATAAAATATATTGTGGCAAAACTTTTCCCATTCCGTCACCACCACTGGTGTCAGCAGTTTCATCGTTTTTTCATTACTCATAGTTTATATTATTTCTCTTCTGACAAAATCTACAGTTGAAAATATTCCTAAATCGCATTTTAGTTTTACTTTCACTTTTTTTCACGTCATCGTTGCATATTCCTTATTTAATATTCATCCTTTCAAATGCATTCATGAAAAATTCATTTCCATGCATTCCAAATCCTTTAGCTTTATTAACACTTTTATCTTTGACATTTCTGCGGGGTTTGAAATTTACATATGTATATCAATGGTTAAATATATTTTGAATGTTTATGTACGTAGGTGATTGCATCATTTACATTATGTGTTAAAATATACAGTACAAAATCAAGGACAAAGCGTTTTTAAAAAACGAAAGGTCTTTTATTTAACACATCCTAAAAGACGTACAAAATATGTTAAAAACTTTAGCTTCTCTTCGAGCGCTTTCGGACGTACATACGCCCTTCATCAGTGACTACATGAATAATAAAAACATGGAATATTGATATATATATAGATATCAGCTTAAAGCAAATTTGCATAAAATATAAAAAGGTAAATGAACTTACTAAAAATAATACAAGAAATATACACGGAAATTAGAAAATAAGTTTAAAAGCTTATGGATTTTAAAATATTACAAGAAAAGAACTAATACAAATTTTAGAAAGTCGTCAAGCATGATATTCCTGAGAATGACGTCACAAATAACTTTTAAGAAGTTTGAATTTCATAGAGTCGAGAATGAGTCGCCAAGCATAACTTAAAAGATCAAAATTACAAATTGATTCACGGTCACATATTTACCGTGAATCAATTTGTAATTTTGATCCTGTTCAAATTTTAAGTTATGCTTGGCGACTCCTTCTCGACTCTATGAAATTCAAACTTCTTAAAAGTTATTTGTGACGTCATTCTCAGGAATATCATGCTTGACGTTTTTCTAAAATTTGTATTAGTTCTTTTCTTGTAATGTTTTATAATTCGTAAGCGTTTAAACTTATTTTGTAATTTTCGTGTATATTTCTTGTATTATTTTTAGTAAGTTCGTTTACCATTTTATATTTAATGCAAATTTGCTTTAAACTAGTCTCTCTATGTATAAACATTCCATGTTTTTATTATTCATGTAGCCACTGATGAAGGGCGTATATACATCCGAAAGGGCTCTGGTAGTTCTTTACACATTTTGTTTGTCATTTAGGATGCGTTAACTAAAAAACTTTTTGTTTTTTAAAAACGCTTTGTCCTTGACTTTATCTCTTGAATGCAGACGAGATACCAATCTTGATTATACAGTACAATTTTAAATTATCCAATTTTATTAATATCTGTAATTCTTAAAAAATCAAAAAAATGCGTGTAGTATTTTTTTTTAATTTTGAATAAATCGTCATTGAAAATACGATCGAAATGTTTAAAACATCGTGTTTTTTATATTTGTTATTATGTTTACTAATATTGAATTACAACGTCAGAATATATGACCCGTGAATTATATAATATTTTCGTATGGTTAGAATTAAAATTTCTACTGAAAATGAGATAAATTCCCTCTCATTTACACTAAACAATGTTTTATTACATAAAATTTGACTCAATTTAAATGTTTAGGCACCGAAATCTTATTTAGAAATATATATCAATTAATAAAGTAACTGCAGCCTACATTATTGCTTCAAATTAAATTTAGTTATTCATTATACTGATATTATCGTAATCCCTAACACCAGAGTTTGATCCGTGGTGATGTTTGTAGGACTCATACTCTGTATCTAAAATCCGTGTACATCTTTTTTTATAATCATAGTTTCTTAATGGCCCGAAAATGTATTTAAGGAATTTATTTTGGATAATTTTTGTAATATTTGTATGATTTTTACTATATTCATTATGATATTTCTTTTGGGCTATCCTAACACATATTTTAAAGCAATGACTGTATCAATAAATAAATATTTTTGTGAAATAAAGTTGAAAGTCTCTTGGATCAATTTAACATTGAAAAGCCAAATCTTCTCTAGTCAAATGTTAAAATAGTTTCCATTGTAAAATAATGGTGTTTTGTTCTGATTGTAATTTAAAGCAACGAATCAATGAGTGCACCAAATTTAATTTTTACTCAAATTGTCTTATACCAGAGGACATAGAGTTATTATCGTTTTTCTCCACTCTTATTATACCAGACGACAGAAATAGTGTTTTCTTCGTGAGAATTTTAGCGGGAAATCACACCTTTTGGACTATGATTAATGTCCTAACAAAACACTGTATTTTGACTATAAATAAAATCTAGTCATACTATAAATTAAAATAACCATCTGAGGTCAAATTAAAAAATCTTATTTTTCGTCGTTTAATATGGAGAACATATGCGATGAAGTTGAGTTAAATTTAAAACGAAAGTTATAAAATGAACTTAAAGAGTTGAATGTCTTGAAAATAGTTAAGAAACATTTTTCTTTTGTTTCATTCTAAACGGCTTAGTGATACAGATTTATATAAAAAAAGCATTTTTAAGTGTGCTTTTGTTGTGCCTATATATTTTAAAAGATGCCCATTTTGGTCCTTTTTTATCTGAAATTAGCCTAAATTCCTTAAAGTTGAATACATGTAGCACTAACCTTGCGTTACAGCTAATATTTAAAAAATAAAATATTTTCTAATTCTTAAAGTATATCATTAAGTGTAAATTTGCATTTATAACTGTGCATTTTATTTTATGTACGCAGTAAAACTATTTATTTCTACTGTCCAATAATGTATAGAATATGTAATGCAAATAAATGCAGTTATTTAACTATAACTTTCGGATTTGAATGTATCGTCAAATGCTGACCATCCCCGATTACGAACAAGCCCCATTCTCAATACTGTCTATGTTCCTGTGTGTCTATGAATCAGTGGGCTTAAAATTTCTCCAATAAATTGACCAAACCGAATAAATTTCGATATTATTAATCTATTTTCTGAAGATGATATAAAAATCCCACTAGGGGAAGATTTCAGAAAAAATCGAATATACAAAATAATTATCAGAAAAGAATTATAACAAATTAGTTACAGAAATGGTTGTTTATTTTAATTTTTTATTTAAAAGCGAATTATACTATTTTCAGAACACTTATAGGCGTCGTTAATATATTATTAATTCTAACTTCAAATTGAAAATATCATAGCAATTTGTATACGTTCATTATCAAATGAGTGAATTCACTGAAAGTATATAGAATCAGAAATAAATTTATATTATTTTTAATATATAAAATATTATCAAAGCAATAGCATAATTTATTTGCCTTAGAGAACATCTCTGGAAACAATCAATTTAATTCTATAAAAATTTGTTGTTTTAATCAGTCACACGTTTACAACTTTTTCGAGAATTTTAATTAGTAGAAATCCATAATTTTTGGTATTGGTTTTCTACTATACCAAAAATTGCTAATCTTTAGAAAAAATTCTTATTTACATTATTATAGCAATTTTAAATGTGTTATCATATGTGCATTTATAAATTGCTGACCTATTTGATACTGCATAATTTTGACAGTTTTCAAAGACAGGTTTTCCTTGACGAACCTTTTAGCAGTAAAACACATTCTGACAGAAAAAGCTCTAAATATATTAAATACTGCATTCAGGAAAAAAAAGGATGAAAAATATTCAAGATATTGTATTTTTCAGGAGATGCGTTTGACAGCCCGTATATGATGTGAAGTTTAAAGAAAATGTAAAAATACGGAGCTGTCAAAATAGCATAAATGGAGAGTTATTGTACTTATTTTTGTGAGGTCAGAAAGCGGGAAACCATTTTTCTGGGACAGGTTTTTCTCTATGAACTGGAATAAATTCTGAAAAATTTATCCCGATTCATAATTCTTGTCTTTTTCTTTTCAGTTGAGAGTGATACATCATATAATACTCTACTGTTACATATTATATTTTAAAGGCGGTTTATCTTTTATTCGATTAATTTAATAAATCAGTCAATTAAGTTGTATGCTAGATTTGTATTTAAGGATAGTTTAAACAGAAACTCAACGTCACTGCTACTTACCCATATGTTGCCCAATTTTTACGGAACTACTACGAATGTTAAAAACGTGTTTTTGAATAAGAATGAATCAGGGCTGTATTTTTGACGTCAAAAACTGGTTTTTGATGTGACATTGGTTTAATCCGTGTTTTAACCGGATAAAACCGTCAAAAATCCAAAAGGTGTAAAGAAAAGAGGAATTTGATTTTAAAAAATATAACCACCATATCAATCATTATAAGACTGATCACTCATATAAATTTGAGCATTAGTATAAAAAAAAGTAAATAATTTTAAAACATTATCCTTACAACAACAATACAAGTACATAAATACCTTTAAAATATTAAAATACTAGCAACAATTAAAAATATTTTTTTATTTATTTGAATTTAACTATCAAGGTATTCTGATTTCGTTTTAACATAAAATCAATATTTAATACTTTTCTGAACTTTTATTATTTTAATACTTTAGAGATAGCACACATTTTTTTAATATTCGGATTCATTACACCCACTTCGCATTTAATAACACATAACGAGTTTAGAACTTTTCTCTAGTCCTAAACGATTTCGCAGTTTAGAATGGATGATTTCAAAATATGAAAATATTCTTTCTATAGAAGCCGAACTAGCAGGTTGGGATATTAGCATTATTGCTAGTTCAGCTAATTTAAAAACTGCACTGTTTTCATCCTGAAAACTTTTACACTTCAGAATACATTTCCACCACGTTATCGGATTGGTGAGTTTTTCACTTGTACTGAAGTAAAATGTTGGGAATAGGCTTTCTTGGACTTCAGGTGTAATCAGGAGTGGTAAACAGCCTTCAATTTTTTCTATAGTATAAAATCGAGCATTTTCCATTTGGCTATCTGTTAAGTCTTTACCCATATATTTCGGATGCATGATGTAAGCGAGGAAATGGATTGGCATTAATGCCTGTTGTAGTCTTTTCTGAGCAATTTTATTGTGTGGTTACAGGGAATCTTCTTTCATAAGACATAGCCAAATGTTGCAAGCATCAGCCAGTGCTGCTGTATCTCTTTATAGTATATAGGCCTACATTTTAGGTGGCAAAAATATTTTTTCTTCCAAAAATTTATTCTCACGGGGCTATCCATTTTTTTTTACCAATTATAATGAAAATAACAATATATTTATTCAAAACAATTAAATATACAATTTACAAATAGAGTTGTTCTCTATCAATTCTTATATATTGTTTTATTGTATTTGTTTTATTAATTCCCCTCCCTCCCTTTTAAAAATGCAAGAGACCCGACAGTAAAACCTTGCACAGGGTACAGGAAAACGAGTAATGGTACTGATTGAGGGTGGCAGGATTTTGATTGGCAATATTGTTTGTTTCGTTCTCACTTGCCAGTTTTTAACACTTTGACAGTTTTTGACATTCGGGTTTTTGACGTGACGATTAAATTCATGGATTAAACCGGATAAAACCGTCATGCGTCAAAAATCTGCCAACTCTGGAATGAATGCTTGCATGGTACACGCACAGAAAGAGAGAGAGGGGTAGGGGGGAGAGAGATATACTTCACGCTAAAAACAATGTATACATGTTCTAGCGGATCTTAAAAGGGCAGAAACTTGAAGAACCACTAGTTCAAATTTTCAGCACCAATTGAATACTAAACCTATGCATTACCATATATTGAAGGACAAGCAATAAGGGCATCAACATTGGCAATGTTTTAAGAGTAACATAGACTGCTAACACTTTTAAAATGTGATTCAACTGTATATCATACGGTAGCTAAATATTTGTCAATTTTCTTTACCAAGCGTGAAAGACAGATATAGAGAGATGGGAAATTTTCTTGTATATTATAACTTAAATAAAAACTTTTAATTTATGGCGATAACATGAAAATACTATTCGCATTGGTTCCAGTCCGATGGAGACAAAGTTTTGGCCTGAATAACAGCATTCTTTGTAAAGAGTGTGTCTTCTGTAGACATTTGCAGAAGAGTTCAAAATATTACAAAATTGAAATTAGAACCAAACTTTTGAAATAATTTAAAATGGTAAAATATTGAAATTAAAATCAGTGTATATTGTAAAGAACCTGAACTTGAACTAATATGAGAAAAAAATGTGAGAACAAATTATAATAATATGAGAACAAATTATATAAGTTTGCACGAGTTTTAAAGAGCTACAAATTACTCGCAGACTGTTTAAAGCTTTCAGTTTTCGCTCCGATTTCATAGGGATATCCCGACCATAGACTTTATGTCAAGATATAAATTATTCTACTAACTTGTTTACTGATATACAAACTAGACTTATACAAAATCTCTGACGAGATTTAAGATTCAAATCTATAAACTTGTCTGGTGGCACATAAATATGTACTTGAATTTCATATTTCCATTTCCTTTCTCCACCCTCTATTATTAAACATTATCAGAATCCCTAAGTTCACTTCACTTCCTAATTTCATTGAAACAAAGCAAACTACCTTGTACATGTGCGATACTATTTTGCCAAGGGGGAAACACATTGAGCTGCAGCATTCGTGATATATTATAGCTTTCCCTTCCAATGGATATCTATAACAAGTCAAAATATTAAAATAACACAAATATATAACCATTACATATCTAAAAATGCGAACTCAATCTAAGATCTAGTTATATATCTTAATGCAGCTATTAAATATTACTATTTATTGATCATAGATAGCCCATTTAGTTTTAAAAATATATGTATTACATACTTTAGAAACATAAAATTTTCAATATTTTTCAATTTGATAATACGGTAACTCCTGGAAACCTTTAGTAGCTTTGTAAAAATATTAACTAAGAAACTGAACTTCTTACTGAGACTTTTTATTGGTTACTGTTTATATCTATATTTCATAATTTAGAAGATATTTCGAATGAAAGTGAGCAAAGTGAAGTAATCCCGCTCAAACCAATTGGTTTTAGTACTTTTGAAAAGAAAATGTTCAAAATATTAAATTTTAAAATTATTGATATATGTTCATACAATTACTTTTGATCCAACATATAAGAATTGTTTACATTTCTATCTATTAGGACCAGAGTTATAAGTGTCCAAACTGTTTGCAATTTCCATAACATTCTAATGTAAGCTAAAAATATCCTGACCATATATGTTATTGACATTAAGACGCACTCCAAAATAAACCGGTTTCAAGATGCTGCATTGTTCTTTATTTAGTGCCATTTTAAAGTCACAAAATAAAAATAATACAATTTTGATATGATTTGTAATATGAGCCCATTCAAAGTGTTATTACTTTCCTTATATATAATGTATAAGGAAAGTATTGTGAAAGCCCCAGGCCGTCCGACTCGTCCAGAGGACTTAGAGTATCTATTTGGAAAGGAAAGTATTGTGACGGAGTCGAAAATTCGAATTCGAGTTTTCGACGGGAGAGGATGTTTCAAGCATCCCTGATCACGAGTAAAACATTTTTGGGGTGATGTCTGTGTGTGTGAAAGTATGTGTGTGTTAAAGTATGTGTGTGGGGGGGGGAGACGATATCTCGCGAACGAATGGAGCGATTCGAATGAAATTTTGTACAAAAATCACAATCCGTGAATACTGGAAGCCTATTGCTTTTAAACGTAATCGAACGTTCAGAACTCCCCTCAAGTTTCGAGTGAAATCTTGAAAAAATCATCAAAAAAATCAAAACCTTTAATAAAGTTACGCAAATAGACATTTCTTATGTAATATTTCTTGGAAAACGATTGACATAAACTTTAGAACGACGCTAGCAGGAACCGTTCTCGAGATATTGCACATTTTTCAAATAAATTTATCAAAAAATCCCATAAATTAAAAAAAAAATTAACTGTTTAGAAACATGTTCACTTTTCATATGTAATATCATGCGATAAATTGGGTGACATCATTCTCGTGGATCTATCACGTTCCATTCATGAAAAGCGATACTTTGAGTAATACTTTTGTATTTGAACGCCAATAGTCATTTATCTGCTGTGAGAATAACTTATTTCTCCGTCCATAACGCTTGGCCAGATTTTTGCGCTGAATTTGATAGAATGTCGCCAACTTGGCGACTTTTTTAAGTATTGCTAAATTAACGAAAAACTCACCAAATGGATAAAAAATAACGCTAAATCAATGAAAATGAAATTTCAATATCTTGGAAATGATATAAATATCTTCTATAAAAATAATCTATTTTTTTTACTGTAAAAGTAGTAAATTATTTGCATTATATAAGGAAAGTCATGTGCTGCCCACATCATATTTCCTTATTTTATGATATAAAATTTATATGTATGTAGATAAAGAAAAATTAAAAAATAATAATTTGGAAAATCTCTTTGCTTTGGAATTGTTTTTTTTCTTAGTGACGCTTGTACGGTTTTAATATTTGTAAACAATATTTTCGAATATATTCAGATTTTTAAAATGCATTATTCAAAATTAATACTTTTAATTCAGAATGTATACCCTACTATAAAATGTAAGCTGGAAATCTATTTCGCCCATCTATCGTATATGTGTCTCCACACAAGGAATTCCCGATGCATACTCCCGAGGTGCAAAGCGTATGTAAATAAGCGATGGAAAAGAGAATTCAGATAAACCATGCGTTCATGGAAATCACTTGGGCAGGGGCTCTTCAGAAAGCTATTAAACCTCCCTTCGAGGAACCATTACCGAAGACCGCATCCATTATCATTAGTACAGGCTGTTTCATCGTATTTTCCGATACACTAGCTGCAGTTTCTGAGGTACTTCGAAACATCAAATTGTTTGAAAACTTTAATGTTATAAAGCTGGAAGGGGAGGGATCGGGGCCGTTAATGCAAATATATTGGAAAAAATACAAAGAAGCATTGTAAATGGGAACATTTAAAAAACCCACGTTAAAAATTTTGTTACGTTTTGTATTGCTATATGGTACAATGATTAAAACAGATTAATAATGATTTGACCATTCTGATGGAATTTCTAAACAAAAGGAATGTGAAATAGAAACAAATGTGGAAGTAAAAGCCAAGTTCTTCAGCTTTACAAAAAGTGTCAACTAGAGAAATTACTGAGATAAGGTAATATTGCCAAGTTGATCATGGTTTATGAGTGAAATGTATGGAAAGGAAAAGTTGTTGGATACATTTCGTAAATAACTTCACAAATGTAAACTATAAATATTAATGCAATATATACGAAGTACACGTTTTATCACAGCAACTCATTTCAATTCATCTACGTTCATTGCTGCAATAACTTAATTTCAAGCAAAAAAGTGAATTTGCTAAGTGTATTGGTAAATATATCAAATAACTTTGCTTCTCCATACTTTTCTCCTATACTTTTCCCTTCTATACATTTCCCTATATACTTCTCCTCTGTACACTTTTCTCCTATACTTTTCCTCTTTATACATTTTTTCATATACTTTTTCTCTCTATACTCTATTTCAGCATACATTTTTCAGTCATGAAGGTTGATAAATTTTGTTCATGGTTTTCATAGTTGTACAATGCTTAGATTTTTCGCTACAGACGACGTAAAAATACATATAAACAGACAAATAAACAGACATAAAGAAATACATACATATTTCTTTATTATTATAGGTGATAAAATCTATTAAATATCTATATATATCCGTCTCCTTGTCCCTCTTAGCAAAAACTAGGCAAACTTGCGACAAAATTGATATATTACAGTAATGATTCAAAATAACCCCCTTTGGTGACTTTTGAGATTATCTTCGAATACAACGGCACGCATAGTTTTTAGATATGACTATTATTTTAATTTTAAAAATAATTAAAATGTGAAATCAACTGCACTATTTGCCTTTAAAACGAGAACTTACTGGAGGTAAACGCTGTCGTAGTTGCCGTCCAGATATATAATATTTAATGATTTAATAAAACAAAAACTAATAAAAATATACTAATTGTAGCTCAAGTGATTACAAAAGACAATTTCAAAACTTGAAACATTCTATATTTGATAATATCCAATTTACTTTTCTTAATTATCTTCATAGGAAAAAACTTCCAAAATCTCAAAATTTCCATTTGTACTTTTATAGAAAATGTTGTAATTGTAACGACTAAGACGATGTTAAAGTCGTCAATAATGATTACGTTAATACGATAATAACGTTTCAAAAAATGATTTCATAATACAGGATCTGTTTTTAAATAAATGCAATTTAACATTTATTTCTACAACTTCTTATATATTTACCACGTTAGTGTTTCAAATTATTATTTTAGGATTAATATGGTAAATATCAAATATTTGGTTTTAAAAATATGTTTTATGATACTGCTCACGCCATTTTTTCTAAGAAAAATATTTTGGCATCAAAAAGGATTCTAGAGAAAAGTAATTGAAAAGCTAATGAAAAGTTATTTATTCTAAAGTAGCAGATTATGCTTAGCATCAAATGGTCAATGATTGTTCTTTTAAAGCATTATTGTCATTAGAAAATAGGGGAACATGAAAATGTCTTTATCCTGGGCTTATTTTCCGGATATAAATTTTATTTTATTATGTTTTCATTTCAATGACTTTGCCCTCCTCACTCCCGAAATTGGGTTAGACGCTTCAAAAATAAGAAACTTATTTTATGAACGGTAAAGAACACAAAATGATGCTTTCTAATTTTAGGAAATTTTGTAGTTAATACATATGTATGTTATAATGGTTCTAATTTCTTTAGGTAGAATTGAAAACGTATAACTGGTTTTTGTTTCAAATTGGCTAGTACAAATTGTAAAAAAATAAATAAAAATAAATGTGCTTTAATTTATAAATTAAATGGAGTTACATACGTAACTGTTTCGAACCAATTCGAACAAACTAGCATAATCCGCTGTTTTCCTATATTAGATTTTTTATGAAATTTTACCGATATAGTTTATTTTTTCAAATTATTTGAGTCACCAACTGAAAAAATCTGATGTGGACAGATCTTGACTTTCTCTACTTACTTAAAATAATTATCTCTGTCTTTAATTTATAATTCAAAAAATTGAGTTCAATATTGCAAAACGACACGGATAATTATTTGAAATTACACCTAATTTACAGTTGTATTTCAATTTTCATTTTTATTTTTAAACTGAGCCCCTATTCAAAAGCGACGTAGCAAAAATGCAAAAAAACTAAAATATCTTGAGAACGGTAAGTTCCAGCGTTATGGGATTGGTCTTATTCTTTTCATCGTCAAGAATTACGTGTCAAATAATCATTTAATTGATAAATTTGAGTAGTACACGTAGTGTTGTATTTTAAAGTTTGTCAATTTTTGCGGCACAGTCCGCAAAATAGGCAGGTTTTATTTCCGAATCATGCCAAAATCTTATCGGCACCGAAGTATCCTGCAGGTGATTAATTCATCAAATTTTGTGAAATTTGGTCGAATGTGTTCACTTACAGAGGATGTATGCATTTTTTCAGGCCATTTTGCACAAAAGAAGCAGGTTCTTTACCTCCAAATCGTACCAAAATCTAATCAGCACCAGAGTACAGACACGTGACCTATCTATGAATTTTTGAAATTTGGACAGTCTTTCAGCTACATCGCACAGATATGCAGACTAAAACCACATGCAGACGTCACCTTAAAAATAGTATTTTCGGGGTATAGAGTGTTCGAAACGTGCACATCTGTCGAAAACTCGAGTTGCGACTTTCAATACTATCCAAATAGTTTTCCTATACATTACCATGTATTGTAAAGAAAGTAATAATTAATTTTTATAAGGGTGGTAATGTCAATGGTAAAGTTTAGGGCCGAAAACTTGTATTACACAATATAAATCTTTCGTAATAATAAAGCATATACTAAAAATTAGGAACACCGGTTTCGATATTCCAAAACAGAGTTCTTCTTCAAAAAAACAAAGAGTTACAACTTCACTTATTCAAGTAAAACCATCATCTCACGTGGAATAGTACACATGGTTGAAGGTAAGAGATGAGATTTCGTGTTGTATTTCGTTGCGAGAAACAGGGAAAACAAAGAGGCAGGAAAACGAAAAGCCGAATAATAAGAATGAACGATAAAAACCACGAATAAAAGAATAACATAAGTTAAACAAGAAAGAGCAATCATGCATAAAGCATTGATTATAAAACACTTTCGCACTGAAATGCAATTTTATTTAAACATCTATAAAATGTGATACATTCTGTGGTGATATTTTTAAAATTATCACTATACAATAATTCATTATATTTGAAAACTTTAAACTTCATCGAAAAAAAATGAACTTTACTCAAATGACATCAATGAAATGCAAATCGACAGGTTCTCTATGAAAAAGCGTAAATATTTTATTCATATACCTTTATTCTATTCCCTTGATTCATCCCAATACTACAATAATTTATTTGTTTAAAAACTTAAAACCATGGAGGTAAAAGTAATTTAACTCTATGCTTAAAACATCATCCACAAAGTCTGCTATAAAGTCGTCTCCTTCACTATGTAAAATCAATGAATGTTTCATTCGCATTAACTATATTGCAGACTCCAGAGCTAAATATTTTTGCGTTACAGAAATTCAACAGTTCTTATACAGCTCATCTTACAGCTTGATGTGTTTACATTCTCCATAAGTGAGTATTAGTCTCCGTTGAAGAAATAATCAAAGTTTGATAATCATTTTAATTCAAATGTATTTTAATTGCGTTGTTTCAGACTGTAGATGCACAGAAATTAAACATAAATATAGCGGTTTTAGAACGGATACAACACTAAATATAAATTAAAAATAACATTAAAAATCACGATTTTGACACAAGATTGATGGCATTAATCATTTAAACTCAAATATATTGTAATTGCGCTTTTTCAAAATATAGCTGCACAGAAATTAAGCAAAAATAAAGCGGTTTTAGGACGAATACAGCACTAAATATAAATTAAAAAGAACTTTGAAAATCACGATTTTGACACAAGATGGATGACATATTTTATTTTGAAGTAAGTCACGCAATCTCTTCATATGATATGGGTGCAAATATTATTTTAATTTTTAATTAAAAAACTATCGAATATATTTTGATGAAATTTTTTATACCTTTTATGGGATAATATATTACCTAAAACTTTCGAAGCGATTTGTGAATTTTTAATTTGCTTAAACATTTTTTAGAAAAATTAGCTTCCATAGGGTTCAATATATTTCATTTTTTCAAGCCGGGTTCAATTCAAAACTAAATGGGTTCAATGTACTGCATTTTTTCAACCCATGTTGAATCCAAAACTAAATAGGTGATATTATTTATTTATATTCCCACAGGTCTCACAGACCGTCTCAACAACATACTAAAATTTCATTTTGATAAAATCATTTTTACGGCAGTTATCGTGCGAACGGCACACAGATAGACATACAAAATGAACAAAGTCATAAACACTTTTCAACTATGTTGTAAAGAGTTAACAAATGAACAGATAGATACCAAGGTAATAGCATAAAGATTAATTATTTCTTCAATAAAGCCATTATTTCTTCCCTCCGCGGTTTTTACCTCTCATTCATAGTAATATGCCTCCTTTATTTCACCTTTTTCATTCCTCCTTGAAGCGATGAGAACTCGTCTCCTACTTTTAGCCACGTGTGCTACAATAGATGTGCCGAAGTTGCTTCAATTAGTGAGGTTACAATTCGTTTTGCCTTCTAAACTGTTTGAACAAAATTTAGAGTTTGTTGTAATCCACACAGCTGTAATTCATCAGTTGTTGTTATTTATCAGTTTTACATATAAAATATATATATATATATATATATATGTATTATTGCAGATCTTGAATATTTTTGATTCGTTATCATATAGAGTAAAATGTAAAGTACTTTTTATTTAATATAAAGTTAAAAAAAATTATGAATATAATTTTTTTTTAATTACTATTCTTGAGGCTGACTTTTATAAAGCTTTTGCTACTTGGATTTTTTTCCAAAGTAGTTTTTACTGTACTTTGAATTATAAATATTTAACACATGTTTTTGTTTCGATTTTGTAGTTTCCGAAACTTTTAAATCGAAATATAGTTCTGGTAACAAACCAATTCTTTCGGAATTTGCCACTGAATGCTCTTCTTTTACCTGTGCCATAAATCAATACCTTAATATTAACTTCGCATTTCAGTTTTTTCGCAGAATCAGAAATCCTAAGAACTTTTAGAATTTTAAACATGTGTCAGAGGTTCAAAAAGGAACATTTTCTTTTCTTAATTTTGTTTCTTCGCAGATGCATGTGACAGATCCCTTGAAGTATGAAACACGAAAAAGCAACCTGAAAATGTCAAGCGTCAAAAGTTTGAAATGCCGCTTTGTTCATTTCTTCTAAGTTTCAATGCGATTTGAAACATTTTGAATCAGAAAAAACTAATAAAATACTTTTATTCAGTAATTAAGATCTTTCTGGAGAGAAGTTGAATATAGATGAATTCGACAGATTTTATTTGATTTTTGTAGCAACTTAAATTATAAACTTTACTGTGGAGTAGGAAAATGTTCAATAAATGAGAAGGAAATGTCATTTATTATCTTATGTATATGAATTTCAGTTTTATCGGTAAATGAATACATCAAGCAGGTACTTATTGGAAATAAGTTTGCAGTTTTATAGTCATTCCTATTTAATTGTCGACTCTGTGCTTTTAAAATCATTGCCCACCGAAAAGTTTCACAAAACGTAAATATCTTATATTACCTAATTTACAACGCAAAATGCAGCTCAAATTAAGATAAGTGAATAAGATAATTTGCGCTTCATATGTCATCAGTGCAACAGATCTGGGATTGAATGCCCAAATAAGCGCAATAATATGACAGTCAAACTGAAAATAAAATTCCTGACTTCTTGCTCTGAAGAAGGAAATCTAAATCCGAAACGTACAGATGAACATTTTTCATTATTATCGATGCATTTTACGTAACGTGCCAATTCATTATTTATTGTGCACAAAGTCACGTGCTTCACCTATTTTATAAACGGTTGATCAGAGAGAACTGGGGATATTTTATTTGTTATATCTTTCACAATTACGTATGAAACCACCGTTTAATTAATACATGTAAATGTATTTTTTATATTTATTTAGTTTTTGTCAATTTTTTAGCCATTTTGAAAAAATGTACCAAATGTTAAGTGATTTAAATACAAATTTAAAATCATAACATTGGTTTAAATTAGATGCGTTGGTTAATGATCACAAATATAGTCTTTATTTTAAAAGGTTCTTTCGATTGATACCAAGTTTGAGAACCTATCTCCATGACGTCACGAAACTATAGCAAATATAATATTGTATCGCCGATATTTTTCACTACAATGATTAAAAGATTAAAAATGATAAGATGCGTAATCACTAAACCATGAAAACACCTTTTACGCATAATTATGCCACATTATGTCCCATGTTACCCTATTAAAAAATCTGATGTGGGCAGCACATGACTTTCCTTATAAAATGAAATGAATTTACTACTTTTACAGTTTAAAAAAATGTCATTCTTATATTCTTTCCAAGATATTGATTTTTTTCAATTATTCGTCATTTTCATTGATTTAGCGTTATTTTTATCCATTTGTCGAGGTTTCGTTAATTTAGCAACATTTAAAAATGTCGCCAAGTTGACGGCATTTCGCAAATTTCGTCGCCAAAATCTCGTCAAGCATTATGAACGGAGAAATAAGTTATTCTTACAGCAGATAAATGACTATTGGCATTCAAATACAAAAGTATTACTCAAAGCATCTTTTCTCGTGAATGGAACGAGTTAGATACACGAGAATAATGTCACACAATTTATCGCATGGTATAACATATGGAAAGTGAACATGTTTCTTAACAGTTAATATATTGTTTTAATTTATTGGGTTTTTTGATAAATTTATTTGAAAAATATGCAATATCTCAAGAATGGTTCGGGCTAGCGTTCTAAAGTTTATGTCAATCGTTTTCTAAGGAAAAATTACATAAGAAATGTCTATTTGCGTAATTTTATTAAAGGTTTTGATTTTTTGATGATTTTTTCAAAATTTCACTCGAAAATTTAGGGGGGTTCTGGACATTCGATTGTGATTTAAAACAACAGAATTCCAGTATTCACGGATTGTGATTTTTGTACCAAATTTCATTCGAATCGCTCCATTCGTTCGTGATATATCGTCTCCACAGACTCACTGACACACACACACACACACACACACACACACACACACACAGACTTCACTTCAAAAATATTCGTGATCAGGGATGCTTGAAACGTGCTCTCCCGGCGAAAACTCGAATTCGAATTTTTGATCCCGTCACAATACTTTTCTTATACATTAAGTATATAAGGAAAGTAAAAATGCAAAATTTGGAATTCACCCGCATTTTAAACTGATTCGATCCAGTTCTACATTTTTCGATAGCAAAGGCAGATATAAAAGTTCGTGAAAATCCATTAAAATTTGTAGCAGATATCGTATACACAAGAAATCAGCCTCAACAGCGACAGACAGATGGGTATCCCATTAAGAATAGTCAAAACGTGCCCAGGAGGTCCTAAAATATATACTTATATTAATATTGCGAAATCGAAATTTTCGGGAACACAATATATATGTATTGTATTGTATGAGAACTGTATTCGGTATTCTCTAGTATGTGAAAATAAAATAATGTTGGATATTTTTTGAGTTGAGTGAGTGCATATATTGCACAGACAGATCAGCGGACAGGCAAGTAGATTTGCAGAAAGATACACAGACAGACATACCAGTGGCGTAATGTCCATTGAGGTTAAAAATCTGGGCCTCCCCTGTTTAAAATCTAATTTAAAGAATTATTTAAACATACTTTCTATGGTGAACAAAAATGGAGAATCCAGTCAGTTTCCTTTTAAATATTAAATAGTGAATTTGGGTTGACTTTAATCCTAGTCTCGCACTTTTATTATAATCTTTTAAATAACTTATATATATATATATATATATATATATATATATATATATATATATATATATATATATATATATATATATATATATATATATATATATATATATATATATATATATATATATATATATATATATATATATATATATATATATATATATATATTATTTGGAAAATTGTTACATTTTACTTGATTAAAAAAATACGTTTCAAAGTACTTTTTCCATTAAAACGCATGTTTTAATGTTTTAGAAGCTACAATCATCCAGTCTTCGAGGTCTATAAAGAAAATTATGGCATTAAAGCACTCCAACTGTTACACTCCTCCCTAGCTGATTAACTAACATGGAAGCTAGCTTACAGAAAGGTGTGGTTATTGTTTCCTCCATTTTCAACCCTATATAAATAGTCAATGATAGGGAACATGGCTCTGGCAATGATAATGTATCCTTCATTTTAGGCAAAATGTGATTCTATTAATTAATATTCGCAGAAAATAACCATTATCAGTAATACTAAAGAATTTGAGTCATTTTTCACGAATAAACCAGCATTTATCTAACTTTAAACAGTATCAAGACGAAGAAATATACTAATAATGTCTACCATTAAACTTAAGTAATTTGCAAAATATACTTTATATCGGCATCAATATGGCTAAGCATCCGTTTGCGTATTTGTGAATTTTACAAGGAATAAATCTGATTTCCCTTAAAAAATCCCATGTTACACGAGAATCTCAGTTAGATAAAAAGTGTTTGATACTCTTCTAGCTGATTTTAGGCATATTGTATGTGGAGACCAGGAGACATTTAGGGAGGTTTGTATAAAAAAATATTTATGATTTCAAACAAGCCATATAAAGACCCAGACTGGTTAGCTCCAGTTTACAACAGCCCTTACTCGAAATGTCAGAAAATCCATAAATAAAGGGGTTAAAGATGAAACCATGTGATTGATTAAAGGTTTAATCAATGAGTAAGTGTTGCCGCATCGCCCCGAAGTCAACCAATGAGATACGATGGACATATCTGGACCTTAAGCAAAAAGAGGTTGAAACAGACAGAAGGAGAAACAGACAAAAGTCAGTATTCACAAAGGGAATGAAGAAGATACAAGAATCAGTGTTAAGATAGAGAAGGTTTAACAGACAAGAGTCAGTATTCACATGGAGAAGATTGAACAGAAGTAATTAAATTATTTATGGAGTTACGTGCTCAGTGATGATTTAGTGAGCATACAGATAAGAATGAGAGTGTTTCGGTGCTGAGAAATGAAGATGGGCATTCCGTCATGAGTCTCTGTGTACGTGGTGTGCTTCATAGAAGTGGCAATAACAAATATATGTGCAAAACAATTGTTATAAGAGGTCATTATGGATTTTGGAAATTAATATGACAGGTCTGACACACTCAATCACCTCCTCAAATATATGTGATAATTATTGTAATTTAATAATAATTATAATGTGGTTAAAAAATAATTTTTATTTTAAAGTTAACATTGATGCAGTTAATTGTGTAGTATAATCAATAATTTTATTCCAGGAACTCTGACAAAGGGTTTAATGGTGGGTTTAATGCGGTATGATGTAATGTACGACTTTGCGATTTACGACCATGTTATTTCTGGGTAATTTCAAAATTATAAACTCCAATGCTGAGATTATTTTGTTTCTTTCACCACATTGTAATTATAAGATATTAAGTTTTCATAGCACAGCATTTGTAAATAATTATAATACAATATTGTTTAAGAACATTGCTGACTACGGAGATTTTCACCTAAGCTTATGTTCCAAATTTCTCTCCAATTTTTAGTGCAATTGTTAATACATGGGTGTCCGTAGAACGTTTTTTCCGGGAGTGGGGGGAGTATACGGAGTCCGTTTCAATACTGCGCATGAGAAAATAAAAATGGGTTGATATCAAGCAGTCTTGCGGTCATCGTAGAAGTAGACTCAATGCCCGGGCTACAACTCTTAACAGTTCCTACAACTCTTAACTTTCGATCAAGAAATTAGAGGCAAAGTCTTTCTAGAAAAGTTTCAAATATATATTTAAAACAACCATATATATTGGCATCAAAATTTATAAATCAAAAAATATTTGGGAAACAAATACTTTCTCAATACTATGCATGAGAAAATAAAAATAGTTTGATATCACGTAGTCTTGCGGCCATCGTAGGAGTAGACTCAATTGCCGAACTACAACTTTTAACAGTTGCTACAACTCTTAACTTTCGATCATGAAATTAGATGCAAGGACTTTTTAGAACAGTTATAAATACATATTTAAAACAGCCATTATTTTACATTACATACCTTGAATTATCACTGTAGAACTTCCTTGGGCTGTGTCTTCACTGTTATAAATGAAACACTGATAAATTCCCTCGTCTCCTTGACGTACATTTGCTATTTCTAAAACATTATTACTCTGCTGTCGTATCCGATTGTCCAGAATGAGTGGTTTTAGGTTCTTCTTCCACTTCAAGTAGAGAATGGGAGACCCCGTCACCTCGCAGCGAAGAGAAAGGGAGGTTCCTACAGTTACAAGAGTTTGTGATGGACTCACTATCGCTCGGAGTGTATCTGGAAGAGAAAAATCAACTTTTTAGATATAATCAACTGAAAAGAATAAATTAAAAAAAAATCGTTTTAACTTAAACGCTACGTTAAAAGTGTACTATCGTAGTACGTAATCAAAAGCATGGTGGCAGCACAAAATAAAAAGCATAATAGCTACATGTATAGGAAATCATAAAAATGCCAGATTACACAAGTTAAAATCACATAAATGAACCATATTTGACTAATTTAACCATAAAATAAACCATATTTGACTAACTTAATCAGAAAACATAAAGCATATTTCAATATACATCATATTTGACTTCCGTTTTCAAAATGAAATTTTTATACGGCAGAATTAGCCGATTGCAAGGTAAGAAAGGATTCTGACACTGCGTATATGATTTATATAAGTTATGATTTTCTTTGAATAATGCTTGTATATTAATATATTGAATTCATCTACTGCATATCCATCTACTGTATCCGAGTGTGCAACATATACCATGCACGAATGTATAGTTTTAAACTAACTTTTTAAAAAGGGACATTTTGAAAGTCAGAGCTATTACCTGAGTGCAAGTTAAGTGCTTTACAAGGAACTTACAAAGGATATATACTGGGAAACTCTGGACCGAAGAAGTGTTGTCAGCTAAGAACTACGTACGCCTTGACGCGGCGGACAGTTAGGACACTAGCTATCGCCTGCTTTTGCATATGGTGTTCAGTAACTATGACCTGTTCGAGTGTTCAACGGGTATGCGGTCTACGTGACTGTATAGCGCCACTGGGAAAAAAGTATTTTTTCAAAAAGCAGCCATACTAATGGTGAACGGCTAGTTTGAAAATAAAATGCTACTCGTATTTGTACTATTTGCAAAAATTTAAAAGTCAACCACTTCTAAAGCTTCTCTAATATTTCGATTTTTTAAACATTTTAAATGATAATAATATTAATACTACTACTACTAATAATAATAAGAATAATAATGATATAACTTAACATGAATTGTCAATTCATAATTTTGATTTATACATCTAATGCCTATAGAAACTGGATTGATACTAATAACACTGCTCATTGGGCGCATTCAATTTATCAAAAATTTTATAATGTACTCTCACTGCCGTTTGACTGAGTTCAGTCGGAAAAGCATTCGTCTCGAAATGAAATGATAATACATTTCTATATTTTGAGGGTAGATTTCATAACTTTAGTATCATAATTTTACCTCGCACAGTTAACACTGTGTGTACTTGCTCCTGCCCTTTACTGTTGTTAACTACACAGACGTATTTTCCACTATCTTGGAGGGTGGATCTGTGGATAACTAGCATTCCTTCTTGCTCAATGACTCTATGATTTGTAGCAAAGGTAGTCATGAGACTCGAGTCTTGTCGATACCACCGTACAGTTGGCACTGGATACCCATGGGCGACACAAGGGAGCCAAATTGTTTCGCCATTTTGGCCTTGTATATCTCGACGCCAATGAACGATTCTTGGTGGAACAAATCCATGTGGCTCTGAAAATAAAAATGAATACTTCAAATATGTTTAAGATAATAAGAACTTTTTGGGGAGGGAGTTTTATAACATCATAATATTATCTCCATAATATTATCTGATACAATAATGATATTAATAATCTTTATTTAGTCACACAATACATATACTTACAAAGTTATAAATGAGTATATAAAAGTTCGGCAAGGAACTGCGTAGAAGCGAGTTATAAATAATCTTTGCCACAGTCTCCAAAACAAACTGATAACAATCTAGCAAAATACCAATAACTAACGATAGGGCAAAATGCAATACAAACACATTAGCAACTAGCTAGCAGAAAATCAATTATCAAAATACAATAAAATAACAAAAAATCAATTTTCCAAGAGAAATAATTTTAAACACATCTTTAAACTATTTTGATTATAGTTTTTTTTCAATGGCCATAGTCACTTGATACTTCATCATTCGCCTATATACCGGCCAGAATTGTGAACCATTTAGCTGTCACATGACGTTGTTCCAGCGCACCCGTGGGGGCGGAACACACTGCGCCCAATGACACAACATCCATGCCTAAAGGTGGAACTCGAACCCACACCCCGGCAGCCGAACTATCGCTAGGAAACGCTTGCCTTGACCGTTCGACAACCTCGTCGGCTATTTTCATTATATATTAATTTAAAAAAATGAGAAAAATAATTCTGCAATCATGATCCGGTAAAATTGACGTTTAAATATGAACTATTAGTATGAGATAAAAGATTTAAAATTGGATTTCTTCTTCAAGAATGATAATCATGATCGTTGAAATTTACAAAAATGAATAGTGCTGTGCTGATTATAGTGATTGTGCAGAAACATAAATAAAGCCACACAATCATAAAAAATACTAGTAGTTTGCAAGATTTTATAGTGGGAATAAATTCCAGGGTGGTAGACGTTATAACCAAAGGAATCTTGAAGTAGAGGGATAAACTTATTTCGTAAAATAGATTTGTCTAGTATAAGTGCTTTTTGTATATATGTCTAGTAGAAGAGTTTCCTGTATATATATCTAGTAGAAGTGCTTCCTGTATATATGTCTCGTAGAAGTGCTTCCTGTATATATGTCTAGTAGAAGTGCTTCCCCAAAAATGATTACAATAAGATAAATGAGGAAATTTATACGTTTATAAAAAATAATAAAACAGTTGTGGGTAAAAATATATGTTAGTTCTCTTTGGAAGATACTCCTACTATAGATACTATCATGCTGAACAATGACTAAATTGGGTATCGAAATTGAAATTAAAATATTTCAATTAAAATATTTATTTTCAATTGAAGGACACATAGTGTAACCATGGGTCTGGGAATATGTTTAGTACTGTTCTGACTGCGTTTTATGCGTGGTGAATAAATATCCGTAGTTGTCAGTTTTATATTGTCTGGGAAATATGATAAATATAAAAATTTCCCAGACAATATAAAAAAGTTCAAAATTATCCTCATGATTTAAGATTTTTAAGATTTATTTTTTATTAGGTTTATTAAATATACTTTGTCATCAGAAATCAAATGTGCTACAGTTTTTTGTCTTAGAAAACTTTTTAAGCTACTTAATCATGGTTTGAAAAACTCATATAAGAGAAAATACTTTAAGTCATCATCCTAATTAGGAAACGAAAATATACGCTTTACTCTCTTTTTCACATTTTAAATTCTTATTTCTTTATTTCTTTATAAAATGAAACTTTGACTTTTATTTTTTTCTCTATTTAATACTTATTTTTGATACAATGCAAATTTTTTTTGGAACAAATGGGATCAATTAAGTTATTAAAAAGAAGTTATATATTTTTTAGCACTCAGGAATAAAATTTATTTCATATATTTGATGATATTACATTACTCAATAAGTAAATTAAAAACATATTTAATGTTTTAATTTGATGAATATCCTCAAGTAATTAGTTTTAAAACTAGTTTTTGCACTACAGTTTGCAGTTTATTTCTTTTACGATTTCTAAAATTAGAAATATTTCACATTTTAAATATATATGCAATTTTGTGATTTTCATAATTTTCATTGTTCTTTTGTATACTGAAAATGCATCCAGCATTGACTGGTTCCAAAAGTTGCATCCGCTACTTAAATATTATAAATCGACCTTAGATGCACAATAAAGAATCTTTTAAAACGCTTGTAATTCGCTCAAAATGCACAAACATCTGGTTTACCGATCGTGGCAGAACATAAGAAAAACCTATATTATTTATATGCTATATATTTTAAATTTAGGTTAGAAAACCGATGTTCAAGAAGTTAGGCATTTGGATTGTTTAAAATGAACACTAATGCATGAAAACACTTGATATCGTAAATGAAGAACTTCCTTCACGTTAGAAGTAAAAATCGTAAAATTAATTGCTATCTCAGCGAGTTTATATTCGTTTAAAATCAAATTTTCAGAGAAAACTTATGATATTGAAATAATCCTATACATGTTTCAAAAATTGAAAATTCTTCTTTTAAATTCATGAATTTATAAAAATGCAAATGTTATTGCTGCCCATGACAGAATGTCTGAAATATAGATCACAAGCCACCTGCATCTAGAACGCGAGCATGGAATATCATCTGCAGCTGCAATGAACAAAACGATTTGACGAAATGGCTGAAAATTGAGATTTTTTGCTTTAAAAGTTCACAAATTTTAAACTTAGTTGAAATAAAAAATATAGCTCGACAAGGTCTGTCGTAGAAAGTTTAACAAACCTTGTGCTGAATTTTAAATGAAAATTTTCAAGAAAATGTCAAAGACGTATCGTTGTGTCGTGATACTGCCAGAAACATGTACCAAAGTTGTTCGTCTACCAAATATTATACCACCCCAAACCATGGGGGCTGTGTGGCACTTGGGGGCTGTGTGGCGACTGATAGAAAAAGCTTCCTGGTGGCGTTTATGAAAGTGCCGCCAGACGAGAGTACGGCCATCTGGCATGCCAAAACAGAATTGTGATTCATACATGAACAGAATGTTTAGCCATTCTGTTGACCAATTGCATCTCATTTGATACCACTGGAGGCGACGCACCGGTTTAGACTTTGAAATCGTAGGTGTCGGAAAGGTCGTCTACCCCGGAGTCATACGTCATGCAAACGGTTTCGAATTGTTTTCGTCGAAACCACGTTACCTGTAGTGTAGGATACATGTCATTGTAACACGGTTGCTGTGGTGAACGGCTCCCGCTCAACGCTTGTCAGAAGCATACGATCTTCACGTGGTGTGGTACGCCTAGAAGCTCCACTATCTGATCTTCGTATCGTTTCGTTGTCTCTCACTAACCTAACATACACCGTTGAACTGTGCTCACATCACGACCCAATAGTTCAACGACCCTTCGAAGGCTCATTCCACTCTCACGTAAAACAATGTTTCGTTGCCGTTCCGTTCACGACAACTGAACTTAAGCGGTACGTCCACGTACTCTAGGCATACTGTGATAATTTTAACAACCAGAAACCAATGATACTACAATTTAACTGTAATATCGCCCCTCCTTGGCCTGACTCTTTTACGCTGCTCGGCAAGGTGTTACGTTACTCTGAGTAACGAAACTATGATCATTTGCATATCTCGCCTTGCTGTTTCCATTGCCTGATTTTCATAAAGCTACATCTGCAAATGTATGGTGTTGCGATTGCATTTGTGAGCAGTGTAAAACAGAACTCGATGATCTCTTTTGTTTTGAGAGTTCAGCGAACTGGTTGTCGAATTTCGCTGCTTACCGAAGCTTTGGTTTTCAAGCGACACACACAGACTCACAAGGACAAACAACTTCTTCTATTATACAAAATACATTGTGCATACCAGATATTTGCATAATTGTTAGGGTTTCGTAGAAAATAAATAGAAACTTTATTAACGATATGTTTCTATCCTTCGCTTCCATTCACTTGTTTAAATGAGTAAAATAAAAATAGAAAAATTAATGCAAATGTAGTATAATGCAATTTCAATTTATAATATTACGGCCCAAACTAGTACTATACGATTTCTTATAGGAAACTGATTTACACAACACCATAAGATTATAAAATATTCTAGTCATGGAAAAATCGACTCACCTATCCCTGGTTAGCCAGTTGACACTATTAACCACTGAGCTACTGGGGAATTTATCCCTTCTTATTTATCTTCAGTAGATCCTGAGTTACGTATAAACCCTTTATCTTTTTCTTTCGACCTAGACCTTTCGATCTACCCACAGGTGAAATAAAAACCATTTAAATAATTTTTAAATTTACAAGATATGATATGATTGGTTGAAGAGAGCTTTTATGGCACACGATCCGGAAAACAATATGCAGCAAACAAAAATATAATCTTGAACTACGAAAATAAATATAAAAGGATAAAAATGTACAAATAATGAAATGACAATGTAAAATATGCATGGTAACGGAGAAAAATAATCTATGAATAAAAGTTCATAAAATATCAGAGGTAACGAGCAGTTTGAAGAAAGCCAATATCCGACAAAAATGAAAAAAAAAAAAAACGTCATTATGAAATTCTTCTCCAATCAAATATGTCACAGTAATGATGTAGCATACAACAAAAATTAGAAGTCAGCTGGTTTCGAAGGCAAAAACATATTTCTTCTTCAGTACAAGCAGGAAGAGCAAATTCACTTATTGAAACAAGTTCAACATTTGTGGAAAGAATAGCACATGTGGCTGAAAATAGGGAAGAGTGTCTGTCATTGTAAAAAATAATGATAAACGTAAAACTAAGAAGGCTGGGAAACTACCATGATACTATAAATGAACGATGAAAACTCCGAAGGAAAGAAAAAATAGCAGAACATTAAAGAATGGGTGTAAGGAAACCAAGTTGGTAGCAGAGCAAATAAATGAAAATTAATAGTGATTACACCTACTAAAACGGTAACAACAAAAAAAAACTTTATCAGTATGAATGAAAACACTCCAATAAAATACAAACTTTATAATACATATCAAAATATACCGGCATCTATATGTAAATTTTATTTCACGGTTGTTGGCTATGTATATATGGTCATGTTCGTCATATTTTAAACAATTTACATTGCCCCTGATGAAAAACGTTGTAGCTTCCAAAAACGCTCTGGATCCTTTGCAATTTAAGTGTACGTTAATATTGAAAACCTGTCATACCAAGCACTTGGTAGTCTTTGCTATATATTTTAAAGTAAAGAAACAGTTTAAATCGACTGTAGAAAATATAAACAAGAAGAATAAGTAGAAAATAATTGAAAACGATTGCAAAACGATTTGGAAAAAAAAATAACGTGAAACACAAAAATATATAGAAACTAACTGGTTTCGGAGGTTAGATGAGTTAACTTTGTGAAATAAATTTATTTGAAAAATCCATTTTTATTTTTATTTTTCAACAACAGATTTTGAGCTGTAACGGAATATAGTACATATTTAATATAACAATGCTGAATTTATACTATATAGTTCGTATTTGTAGGGCAAAATGGCGTGAATAACTTTAAATTATTGTTATGACTTTTACAAAACAACTAACTGCATATGTGAAAATATATACGATTTCCTGATTTTTAAACATTTTCAAAAATAAATCCATGCATCTTAGTCAACCATTTCTTTCGTTCCAAAATCGTATGATATTAACCCGCTTCTCTATATTTATTTTAACCGTAGTTTAGATCCACATAAATTTCATCGTGAAGTCAGTGTCTTGTGATTTAAAGCTACTCGAATAAAAGGGTGGATCGTAATGCATTCGCAAGCACGTATCAAAGGCATAATCATTTGTTTCCGAAACACACACGTCACAAGAAGACAAAGAGCAGTGTAAAGCCGGCCTGTTTGAATATATGTGGGAATAACTTAGAATACATTGCCTTTATTCTAATTTCTCATTCAGATATTTTCGAATGTGAATTCGAAATACTCGTACATATCTACAATGTCTTATAGATCCAAGTTATTTTACAGGTTAAAGTTCATTTAAAAATAGTAAAGAGATAAATAACTAATTTTGACCTACGTACATGATATTGCAAAGCAATACAATCTGCCAAGTTATTTTTGAACCTTAAAAGTATTACTTAAGTAGAAAATGTCAAATAATTCAAATTAAAGTATAAAACAGCAGAAACAACAAGCACACAACTATAATATAGAAGGTCTTTATTTCACTTCTTTAAGACGTATAAAACTTAAAAAGGCCAGAGCGCTTTCGAGCGTAAATACGCTCTTCATCAGTGCCTACATGGAAATAGGAATGATCGTTCATATATAGACCAGAATTCTAGACTATTTCCATATAGCTACTGATGAAGAGCGTATTTACGCTCGAAAGCGCTCTGACCTTTTTAAGTTTTGTACGTCTTGAAGAAGTGAAATAAAGACCTTCTATTACAGTTGTGTGCTTGTTGTTTCTGCTGGTTGAAATCAGACGTAATGCCAATTTTATTTCATTTAAATTATAAATTTTGATCTATGTATATGATTTTGCAATGAAATTCAACCTGTCAGGAAACGTTGATATATTGAAAAGAGAGTTATTGAAACCTCAGACTCTCAGACAGACACACAGATGCCATTACAAAAATGATCGAGAAATGTGTAAAATCTGAAAATCCATCAAATTTTGAGAGTTGAAATTTTGATATCATCACAATATTTCTTCTTTACATAAACTACGATTTGTAGGTTGAGTATTTAAAGTCACAATGACATATAATTCGTGCAAAATATTTTCCAACATCTTACAAAATGTTGACATGACTGCGAATGCACATTTAAGAAATAAGCACGCTATACGAATGGAAATGTAGGTTTGACAGCAAGGTGAAGTTGTGACAGAAATGCCTATGTAGGTGTGACAGAAAGGTGAAGCTATGACAGCAATGTCTGTGTAGATATGACAGCAAGGTGAAGTTATTACCGCAATGCCTGTGTAGGTATGACAGCAAGGTGAAGTTATGATAGCAATGCCTGTGTAGGTATGGCAGCAAGGTGAAGTTATGGCAGCAAAGCCTGTGTCGGTATGATAGCAAGGTGAAGTTATGACAGCAATGACTGTGTAGGTATGATATCAAGGTGAAGTTATGACAGCAATACCTGTGTAGGAATGACAACAAGGTGAAATTTTGAATTCATAGTAGACCCTTCCATCCCGATACATGAGATGCAAGTTGGTAAGTTATATCAACGTTTCTACTTCTATTTATTAAGATATATTTAACCAACCACATGTTCGATTGATAACAAATTCAATAAATAAAATATTTTGGTTTAGAACATTCCTGGTTGAACAAGGTACCTTGTGCTGTAGGTAACAGTAGAGAGTGTGTGATGAACTGGTTCACACCATAAATTACAGAGCAAACAGGGATAAATAAGCACACAAATAATTCGAAAATCATTTGGATTCATTATGCAGTGTGACACAAATGTAGCACATATAAAGATGGACTGTACGTTTTGGAAATCATTTGGATTACTACTTTAGTACAACAAGAATATGCACTGAAAGAAGAAGGAAATACAAATGATTCCCGAAACGTACGTATACTCTTTTATATTTATTTTCACTGCATTTTAAGTTTTAAATCAGTTTATTATTTATTGCGCGGAAATTTGCTTGCTTTACTGAGAAGGTTTGAAGGCTAAACGAAGATTGGATTCACCGAACTAAATGCTCTACTGGCAACTTTGTCAGATCTCTTAGTAAATATAATTTTGGAGAATATAAATTATAATATTACACTACAGTATCTTGGATTTACCGAAATTTAATTTTGAAAAAAATATATTAGCATGTTAATTATTATTTAAGTAATGGTTGATTGGGTATAGCCTTTAACAAAGATTACTTGTACAAATTATGTCTGTCCATAAAGCTGTTTCACACTTTGAGAGTTTTCCTTTCGTATGGTGTTGTAAACTCCATTTGTAAAATTCACGTTAAACAATTCTGCAGTTTGTTACAGTTACTATGAGTCTACATGTATTTTTAGAGGCTGTTAAAGAATATAAATGGAAAAACAAATAACATACAAGGCCGCTGCAAAAGAACACAAAAGAAAAAAAACAGATATACCAATATTTAGATTATTTTTAAAAAAAAATATTTACAGAGAATATAAAATAGATATGCATTTGTATATAGATTTTATGCAAATTTAATGTAGATATATATTTACAGATAATATACTGTTACGAACGTATCCTTTGAATTCGTGGGGAATACAAGAATGACAACGAATTTCTGTATAACTAAACACGTTTATTTATAAGCATAAAGTAAACAGGGACAATATACAATCAAACAGCACCTAAATGATCCACTAATTACACAAAATAAGCGATATTTTTCTCAAAATACCGACGAAAATACTTTCACAAAACAGCAGCTACAATTCTAAAAAAAAAGGCAGAAGTTACAGTTTACTGTACCTCGTATCTTTTCAATCAATTCGTCAACTGAATTTCAAGAACATTCATGAAGTCGCCAAATGTCGCCAATTTAGCAATAAATCTCGAAATCTGGAAACCTTTTTTCGAACTGGGGAAATTAAGGAAACCCTTGGTTTACATCATACTTACGTCATGGACTGGGTATTCACTGTCTGGCCTTCGAGATGCGACGAAAGAAAAGGCAGCAGTGAGAGAATATTACGCGTTCGTTACCGTATTTTTAAAATTATTGAATTTTGCACAATGATCATAAATAAACAATTTAGTTTGTCTCGAGTGAGATAGCGCTGAATAATGAAAAATAATGAATTTTATTTTGCTCTCCGTTTCTGCTATAAAAGCAAAATGTGAACTAACTTTATATTGATGTCATTTTTACTCAAATTTCATTAAAGTTGTTTATAGACAAACAGGTTTGCAGTACTTGCTGGAAACATGGTATATAATATGCATTGTAGGAGTCTCTATACTAAAAAAATGTAGCTGACGCCGACGCCAACGCTGTTGACAAATTTTTCTTTTCTCGAGACTCTTTGCTTCGTACCGAAAAAACTATTGCATATAAAAATATGAAATTTGGTACACTTGTAGAAAAAGTTTTAGGGAATACGCTGAAATAAACCCCTTTCTAATATGTATTGCAGTTTAAGAATTGGAATTTAATTTGGATTCCCTGGGTTGAGAAAAATCCCTGCTTGTCCCTCCAGCGTAAAATTGGCAGGGATAGAAAATATATTTTTGAAAGTATAATTTTTAGGAAAGACAGATATGAAGCGAGCGCAGTGAGTAGGACGCGAGATCCTCCTCCGGTTGCGCGAGGGAAGCCAGCAAGGGGCAGGACCCCCTAGTAATATAAAATATTGTAATAGCCGATCAATTGATCAACTAATCCTTTGTGCTTTTTTATCAGCTGTATCGTCGATCTTTTTGCACTCACATGACGTTGCACTGCCCCACAACGGAATCGGATCACATTACAACTTAAACTGACACCACAACATCCATGCCCAAAGGTAGGTTTCGAACCCACAACCCGGCAGTCGAGAGAGCTCGCGAAAACGCATGTCGTATATCTCTCAGCAATGGAGCCGGCTGGAAAAAGAATATAAAGTGAAGTTGAAAAGTCAGATTCATAAAACAATTATTTATTTGCTATATAATATAAATAAATTTATAAAACCTTTGTAACTTTTTATTGGAATTTGAAAAGTTATACATCCGCAAAAGGATACATATGTCACCGAATGTTTTGCTAAAACTTTATCTAATATAGATTATACACACCTGTCATTATAATTCGTGCCCACTGCTCACTAAGCCTAGTTTCACGACTCAGTTTATTATGGACCTGACACTTGTATTGCCGGTTGGTGTCGGATTCATCCACATTCCGTACATGAAGTTCTCCAGTGGGAAAAACAGCGTATTTTCCTAAGGAAAAATGACAGGATAATAGAGTAGTTAATGGCATTTTTGAAAATTTGGATTTTAAATTAAAATTGATGAGTTAAATGGCGGGAAATCACTATTCAGCTAAATATTAAAAGAATAAACAACATTAGAATCAACATTTTGTATATATTTAGAAATAGGTGTGGATAAACATCAATTTTATATAAAATTGCTCGATTTTAGCATAAAAGGCTGTTTTAATAAATTGTGGCAAATGGACGATAGTTTCAGAAATGGTTGGATTGCATTCTTCAATACGAACAAGCCAGCTGTCAGCTGAACGCCAAAGGGGCACGTGATGATGTCATGCAAGACAGAACTTAGAACTTAGTGTTATCGCGCCACATAATGTGACACAAGAGCAGCAAAATTGGAAAAAACTCAAACCAAGCAGAAAATGTTGACTCGAAGTCCGTTACAAAAAAAGAATAATACAGCAAGAATTCATATTTTCATGGAACTCCGATAAGTCATAGATAAATTATTAGCCGGATTAGGACTATTACTATAGCTGCCTGCTTACTATATTTTATTAAAGAATCATTTTCCGTGATCTAGTTATGTATGTTTGTGTGTAAGACTGCTGCATTCATTTCGGTCTGCTTCATTTCTATATTTATGTCTAAAATAGACTTTAGTTATATATACATATTTTTAAGACCAAAGAACATGCATTGCCATTGTAATTTAAATTCATTTATTCACAAGATTATAAAACACAAATTTTACTTATTACAAAGTTTTTTTCGTTGGTAATATGTATTAAATAAAACTGGTATTTTATAAAAGTACACATTATGTAAAATATTGATATCAATAAAATCAAATTTATCTTTTCATCATAACAAATCAAAGCGGGATTTCTTCATGAGATCTCTAATACTTATCAATAATGGTATATCATGGAGCTATGAATTTGTCCAATGGACAATTTTACAGAACCTTGAAATTGTAACTGGATATTTTATACTAACTGTTACACATCATTTCCAAACCCATAATGTATTTTCATACAATTGCGTTTCCTTTTTATGTTTGTTCGACCCAAACAGTCCGACCTACCCGAGAGTGTAATGCATCGGTTTGGACAGATAGGAAAGCACCACTCAATGTAGACTAAGTGGGACCGTAACCACCTTCCTTACTACCAACTTCTCGGAAGGACTTATGGGCCCCCATTTTAAACGTGCCCGTACTCTGTGTGAACAAGGGGACATTTTGGAAAGAACTGGGGTCATCCAAGTGCAATCCACGCGAGCTAGCTATTTGGCTGTCCCACTCATTCCTCTTTATGCTTCCACTGGCCTGTCCAGGGTCCCTGCTTTCTCGCCACTGGCCTGCTCCCCAAAAAGCTTAGAGCAACTTAATCCCCTGCCAGTGCTCTTTATTCTTGAAAACTATATTTTACTTTCAACAAAAAGTATTCCTTTCACTATATCTATACAAGTACAAGAAATGGGCCCCCATTTTAAACGTGCCCGTTCTCTGTGTGAACAAGGGGACATTTTGGAAAGAACTGGGGTCATCCAAGTGCAATCCACGCGAGCTAGCTATTGGGCTGTCCAGTCATTCCTCTTTATGCTTCCACTGGCCTGTCCAGGGACCTTGCTTTCTCGCCACTGACCTGCTCCCCAAAAAGCTTAGAGCAACTTAATCACCTGCCGGTGCTCTTTATTCTTGAAAACTATATTTTACTTTCAACATAAATTATTCCTTTTACTATATCTATACAAGTACAAGAAATTAACTTTTACTAAGATATCGCCGAATACATATTTCTTCTTGATGCCATTCAATAACACACAAAAATATTCCTGTTACCTAAGAAACCTCATCTTTTCAGGTGTATCTGAATTTCTTTGGAGCAGAAAATACCCCCGAGCACCTCATTTAGCGAACGCAACTCGGAGTATTTCTTTCCTTGCCACTCAGAAACAAAATATCAAGAAAACAATATCACCGTCCTCAGTACGTACCATTATTGTCATTTAATGAAATGGTGAGGCCGTCGTCTCTCATCCATGATGTCACAAAGACGTACTCCTTTCCGCTTCCAGATACCTCGCAGCGGAGAAGAGCTACGTTTCCTTTGATGACGAACTCGGCGTCGTAAGTTACCACTTTGTAATCCTGGAGGACTGAAAAGAAAGAGGGAAATCAATGAGGATCCAGATTTGTTTTGTGAGGTTTGAAATCGATGCTGCATTTATGAATAGGATTGGCATTTTGAAAGAGGTTTCTTTGAAAGAAATCTTACTAGGTTCAGATGGAAAATAATTTTATATTTATCAGTAGAATGAAAGCGCTTTCATGTGGAAGCATCTTCACTCCCACTGAGCATCCGTGCGATATGCTATTACCATAGGACATTTAAGTATAACGTGCTGTAAATTTCAATTACAACTGCAAACGGTACAGAAAATATCGTATTCCATCGATCACAGTTTCATACATCATAATCAACTTATCATATTTTCATAGCAACGCTCTAATGCACATTCATTGGGCGGTACAACTGAAATTGCTCATAGAGCATGTTATATTGTAAAGCAGAAATTTAATATGTATTAAGTATGAAACGTTTACGTCTAATGTTATTCAAGTGTAATGCAGTTAACTTTCAACTTTTGGCATAAAATCGCAAAGTTATATACATTTTTTAATAATCTACACCTGAAGTTTCAATGAATTCAAAATTCTTGATTTCTACATTATAATTTACAATAAGGAATAATAGTTAATCCAGAATTACCTAGGAATAAGATCAATAGCAGTCAAGCAGCAGTTATTTTAGTGAAATGTAACTGTAAAAATGAGTATTTTCGACACTAAAATAAATTGCGAAATTTCTACATAACTTCCACTTTTACTTCCAACAATTTTGTCTTTAGAAGTTAATGCACTTATGCTCTGAACTATTCATTAATGTTGAAATACATATTTTCATTAAAAACAGCATGCAGCATGTATTTAAATGTATACTGATATATCGGTTCAGGATGCTGTTAGCTCACTTAATTTTTAAAATCGATTGTTTTTCATTCATTTGCAGCAGAAAACTTCAGTTCTTTTATATATGTCACTGACTTGATTTTCCTGAATTTTGAAGCCGTGGTTCTTGTAAAGTTATTTTTTGCAATGCTTGAAGTGAACTCTATGAAATTTGATTTTACTTTCACTGCGATGAATAAGGAAAGAATTGTCACGGATTCAAAAATTCGAATTCAAGTTCTCAAAGGAAGACCGCATTTGAAACATTCCTGAACTGAAATAGAGCATTTCTGATATGATGTCTGTGTGTCAGTGTATGCGTGTATATGCATGTATGTGTGTGTTCATGCATGTTTGTGTATGTATATTTGTGTGTGCACGTGTGTGTGTTAACGTGCTAGTGTGTATGTATATTTGTGTGTGCACGTGTGTGTTTTAATGTGCTAGTGTGTATGTATATTTGTATGCGCACGGGTGTGTGTTAACGTGCTAGTGTGTATGTGGATGGATGTGGATGTTAGTGTGTATGTCTGGATGCGATTCTTTTAACTGGAATAGAGTTATTTTAGCAAAATTAGGTACGAATAATACAATCGATTAATACCCTAACAGTGTTGATTTTAGACGTTTTTACATGTTCAAAGTCTCTCCAATGTTTGACTTACATTTTGGTAACATCATTGACATGTTACATAAGTAACCATATGTGTTGTAATTTTTAATTAGAAAACGATTGACATACATTTTAGAGCGCTTACGTGAACCGTTCCCAACATATTACAATAATTATCAAATATTTTTAAAAAATTAATAAAATTAAAGAAGTATCAACTATTTTCAATCAAAGACTACAAGACCTGTAAACTGAATTTAAAAACACCGTCTTGGCGTATAAGAAAGTTTTACATTTTAAAGTGCCATAACGCTTTCAGACATCATAATGACCTTCATCAGTGGCAATTGAATTCACACGCATCGGCTTCATACAACCCGAAATTATGAATACAAAATTTGCATCTGGTAAATCAGATAAACCGATAAATAAATTTATCATAAAAATACAAAAGTTTAGCATTTTATGATAAATTTTTGTATTGATTCATCCGATTTACCATACGCAATTTCTGTATTCACAATTTCGGTTTATTTAAAACTTATGTCTGTCATTTCTTTAACATTGCCAGTGATGATGGACATTATGATGGACATTATGATGTCTGCAATCGCTATGGCACTTTAAAAGTTAAAAATTTCTTGTACGTGAAGATGGTGTTTTTAAGATGTTTCCTGATATTGTAGTCTTTGATTGAAGATATTTGATATATATATTAGACGTGTTTACCATACTTATCAAAGTTTCAACTAACTTGAAATATGTTCGCTGCCATATACACTAATAGCTACAAAGGAACGAACTGGAATATTGTCGTTGATATAGTTTGATCCTTTTACGAGTGAAGGCAATTTCTAATTTAACAAAAATGCCGCCAAATCGGTACATTAATTATCAAATTATTTTAATATAAACTATATTGATTATTATGGATGTTACCAATGTTGATAACTGTTAAGTTAAATTTGCGCAAAATATAAGTTGATTGGGTAATTATGATTAGTTTTAAATTGTGTCATCTAGAAAGAGCAAAAAGTACAATTTACCGTTAAAAACATTGTGCCGTGGATCTTGATCATTCTGTGAAAGAAAGAAATTCATTCCATTTTGCACAACATGTCACATGATGCCCACATCAGCATTTTTTTTTATCGGTTTTGGATTAACAACATATAGTTTTTTTTATCTAATATGTGTCTTATTGCAGATAGACATAATCTGCCATTTTAAGAAGTTACTTTTCTGTATTATTTATGATAATAAAAGTGTATGTTTTATGTTCTGAAACGATTTGATTCCTTTAAATATTTGTGTAATACTATTGCTCACTCAAAATATCAACCTACAAACCAAGTTCATAATAATGAAATATTCAAAAATAAAAACATTTAAAAATGCAAGCAATTTACGAACTAGAAACACTTAAAACCATAATCATCTTTAAAACATAATTTATTGCAAACTTTTGAACCTGCCAAATGAATATCTAAAAACTAAAGTCACCGAAATAAATAAAACCTTAAATCTAAATAAACGCAGTTAAGTCGAAAAAGTTTTCCCCATTTAAATAAAATACCCCAGGGCAAATACTTCTTCCCTCGATACAAAAAGAAATAAATTATGAAAATTCAGCTGCAGAGAAGTAACCTAAATAAGCGAGTGTTCCTCCTGCTTCTAATTAGCAGGAACAATAAAAACATTTCATTGAAACTTGCGCGAGTTTGAAAAAATAAAAATGAGCAAAATAAAATATTCAGTAGCCCCTCATTTGCATATATCTTTTCAATTAGGGTTTCTTTTTATTTAAATATACTAAGAAGGGGTCTTCTGCATTTCTATTTAATTTGCTTTTTTTCTTTTGTGACTTCTTTCACATTAGAATCTGAAATAAAGATGCTTGATTTCAAGTCAATGATAGAAGATGAACTAACAAACTATATTTCTATTCTATTGTAATACTATAAAATATGCACTGCTCTGACTGAGTGAGTGAAAATATGATGTATTAAAATTACCGAGCACTTCTACAATACCTAGAATAGTGGTTTTAATGTCAGTTTGTCCGTCTCAGCTCCTAGATTAAGTAGAAATTCCAAAAGTTTCAAAAATTGAAATCAGAGGTGACGGTGCAAAGGAATAATAAAAAATGCAAAACCTCAGTACGAAATAAACGAGCACTTCCACACAAGGAAGAATCTCGGCTTTGGTATCATTCGTTCCGTTTCGGAGTCCAGATCAAAGAAAAAAATCGAAAATTCGAATTAGCCTTGATTATACAAAGGAATTTTGGGAAAAAAACTGACTCTACTTGATATCATTTCACTGGGTGTCACAAATTTTGATCACCACTAGTCATCGAGAGTGCGAAAAGTTGGTAAAATGGCTAATCAGGAATATTCCCAGAGTACCTCTTTATTTAGGTAGCATGCAGTTCACGTTTACATCAGCCAAGACCTATTAACTAATCTGGTCTCACAATATTGTTTAAGTCCCTCTCATAGAAAACTTAAATGAGTTTTTTGCAAAAATGTTATTTGTAAGTGTTATTTTATAATCTTTTAATACTGCTAAATAAAGTATCACAATTTAAAAAGCTAAATAGTGTAGTTAATGACCAATAATTTACTTTTCCGATAAAGTAAGTGGACTCTCACTGGAAAGATGTATTTGGAGGTTTATTCACGGTAAAAAACACAGTTTACATAATTGATCACTAATCTTTAATATATCATTATATAATATGTTTATCACATTTTGGTGTGTGGGACTTTAGTTTTCGCAGGCTTTCATCCTGGTCACGGCAATAACGTGCTACGGAAAATAAAACGTCACGCAACAAAATGTTGCGAAAAATATTTAATCATGTGCACTAAAATGTGGTGAAAAATTATTACTTATTATTATCTATTACATACAAGTATAGTGATCAATTGCGTACTCTGCATTGTTTACCATGAATAACCCTCCAAAAACTTCTTTACAGTGGGAGTCTACTTATTTCATCTGAAAGGTAAATTATTGATCATTAACAGTGCTATTTAGTTTTTTGAAATTATAATATTTTATTCAGTAGTACTCAAAGGTTATAAACTAACACTTATAAATAATATTTTTCACAGAAAAACTCAATAAAGCTTTCTATAAGAGGAACATAGGGGAAGCAATATTAGGAGACCAGATTAGATGTTTACCGAACGTCAATAGTTTTGGGCCTGACCCATTTGTTTAAATATATTAAATGCATTGGAGAACACACTTATGGCCGTTGGATGGGCACTTTCAAATATTGAGCGAGTCCTTTTCAATCTATTTTATTCCCAGGTTTTTGCTTGGCCAATATTTTTCTCACGAACTATTTTTACATGTCGACTTCGTAGGCACACTTCGAATACATTCGCCAGTCCTTTATTTCGTTTATTTTCATAAGTCTAATACTTTCACAAGTCTGCCAATCCTCTTTCTCATTAGGTAACCTTAATTTTCATCTAGCTTTGGGTTAAAACGCCTTCCTTGTGGCCTCCTAACTTGATTGGCCTTGCTTTGCCCCTATGTAGGTTTTGGGCGGTCTTGATTGGTCCTTGTTAACATTCTTGGGGTTAGGCCAGCAGCGAGGGTTACGCCCATCTACTCTGGGACTCTTACGTGGTGATTTCATCGCAAACTGGTGAATTTATCGCTCATAAACATTGTTAAAATATAATATCGAATCTGGTGCTTGTTTGTCTGAACCTTTTTTTAACTTGTTTCATGCAATGGTTTGTTACTTTGAGAAATATTACTTTTTATGGTTTCACATTATGTTTGATCTTAATTTACATCCACATGTATTTTTAAAATGATTTAAGATACTACTCCAAGTTACTCATGATGATGTAACTCTACCTTCCGAAACCGCTTGTTCCCCTATCTTACTTAATAAAAGAAGATGCATGTCTGCCTGTGCAGTCGTAGCGGTACATTTAAACATCGTACAATCACCGAATTCAGTACACTGAATCCAAATAAGTGCCTCTCAGTGTTACTTTTTAAAATATCGAATTAGTTTTTAGTTATTTTATAAGATCGAATTTCTTTTGCGATGGTTAAAAACTCAATGAAACGCGTGGAGAAAATTGTGGGTCGAATTTCATTCGAGACTCGGTGTGAAGATCATAGAAAATAGCCTCGGTCGCAAAAGTGAGAACCATCCCAACGCCAATGCCTGAAAAAGGGGATCAAGCTATTTAGGATAAAGTATGTCAAATACCTGTCCTTTTGCGAGGTTCTTCGTTTGGGATGGACGCTGTCCCACCCGTAAGCAAGAGGTTAAAATATATCTCAAAACTCATACTAAAGTCGGACGCCAATGCCTGAAAAGGGGGATCGAACTGTTTGGGATAGGGTATGTCAAATACCTGTCTTTTTGAGAGGTTATCCGTTTGGGATGGACGCTGTCCCATCCGTAAGCAATCCCATACAATTAAGAAAAATGGTTACTCTAAAAATTACAGTTTCTTCTATTACTCGTTTGCTTTCAAAACTATAATTTTTATTTATCGTGTATGCTGTCTATAATAAGATAAAGGTGTCCTTATCAAAATTACTATACTTGGATTCCTTTTGATGCCTTCACTAAGGATGGAGCACGTAAACTCCCGGTTCTCCAGCCGGAGAGACAAAAACACAAGATATAAATTAACACACTTATCTAAATAGACCAATTTATTTAATATTTAAGATCACAGATATCTATTTATGTCTGGATTATTAATACTATTCATAAACCCATTATTATAATATATCTAGCACTAATAATATTTCATTAATAAACATATTACACACACAATATAATTGATACATATATTTAGACACTTTCTTTTAATTTACCGAAACTCAAATTAGTTCTTTTAGTTTAAAGTACAAGAACTCGTTATTACGGCATCGATTCGTATGAACTAATTGTTCATTATTAGATAACCGTAAAATTGTGTGCCTTTCGTGCTAATTAGTGACAAGTGAAATACATAAATACCTATGGTTTCTTGCCTTTCAACACTTATTCGCGCAAACACTATGCTGTAAGATTCTATTGCACATCACACTTCTGAACCACGCTTTCTTTTAGCGTGCTCACTGTAGATATTTTTTGCACAAAACCAAGAGACATGTTGTTAGATCGTTCGAAAATTCCAATCTGCGGAACTCTCTAGAACAAACTTTGGGGCACTTTTTTATTTCCCCCTTTGGTTTCATACCACTTCTCCCATTTGTCGTTCATGCAGAAGGGGATGACCGCTGTTTATCTATGATTGTGTTGCAATTGGTTTCCTCTGCTGCATTTAGATAGCTCATTATCTTTCTTGGCATTTGTAATTGGGAGTGTAACATGTAGTACAAATATTGTACTACACTGTGTACTAACAAATGTTATATTTTACAGTTCACTGAATAATACTTATTCATGATAATTTCTAAAATAATGTTATGCGTCGAATAACTTCGTTCGTCATTGACTCCGTATCATTTCAGAATCACATATCATCGGAGTTCGCATATATATCATTCTCTCTCGTTTGCAGCGGCACACTTCTTTATCAATCATTTATTTAGCAAACGATATTCATTGCGCGAACCATGGAGTTAGAGGGAAGAAGATAAAACCTCTATGAATAAAAGGACCGAAAATACCGCAGTGCTTTAAGAGTTATATCTATCTGCCAATAGATTTAGTAAAGTCCCATCTGTTCTCATTTGATACAACACGAAGGCGTAGTGTTTAGTATATATGGTATTGATTATTTTGAAATAAAATTTCTTAAATTACGAGTAAAAAAATTCTGATGAGGGCAACACATGACTTTCTTTACATAATGCAGTGAATTACAGTAAATAAATAGGTTTTTCTTTTGTGGATACTTATAGTCTTTCCAAGATATTGAATTTTCAACAATTAGTCGTCATTTTCATTGATTTAGCGTCATTTGTATCCATTTGGCGAGATTTTCGTTAAATTGGCAACATTTATAAAAGTCGCCAAGTTGGCGACATTCCACCAAATTCGTCGCCAAAATCTTGCCAAGCGTTGTGGACGGAGAAATAAGTTATTCTTATAGCAAATAAATGGCCATTGGCATTCAAATACAAAAGTATTACTCAAAGAGTCTTTTCTCATAAATGCAACGAGCTAGATCCACGAGAATGATTTCACACAATTTATCGCATGATATTACATATGAAAAGTGCACATGTTTCTCAACAGTTAATAGTTTTTTTTTTTAATTTATGGGATTTTTTGATAAATTTATTTGAAAAATGGGCAATATTTCGAGAACGGTTTGTGGAAGCGTTCTAAAGTTTATGTCAATCGTTTTCTAAGGAAAAATTACATAAGAAATGTCTATTTGCGTAACTTCATTAAAGGTTTTGATTTTTTGATAATTTTTTCAAAATTTTACTCGAAAATTTAGGGGGGGGGGGTTCTGAACATTCGATTACGTTTAAAGACAATAGGCTTCCAGTATTCACGGATTGTGATTTTTGTACTAAATTTTATTCGAATCGCTCCATTCGTTCGTGAAATATCGTCTCTATAGGATCACTGGCACTCACACACACACACACAGACATCACCTCAAAAATGTTTGATTCGTGAACAGGGATACATAAAACTTGCTCTTCATTCGAAAACTCGAATTCCAATTTTCGACCCCGTCACAATACTTTCCTTATACATTATGTATATAAGGAAAGTAATAATAAGTAATTTTTCATAGTTGCTGAATAGGGTGCGAAATATATGGAGACAAAAATAAATTGAAAGGTAAAATAAATTTGAATACGTTGGAATATAATATTGTATTTGAGATGTAATCTGCACTACCCGATAATATGTCTGCCAAATAAACAGTTTACATAACTATTATTTAATTCATCACGAACCTTTTGCCATAGAAATGTATGCTCGCCCTAAACTTACCTAAAATTAATCGCTATCTAAATTTTTTGTAAATGATTTTCGCGTCATTCGAACATAGAATTTTAAAACTCTTCCTCTTTCCCTTAATCTGCTTACTGTCTTCCCATCAATTAGGAGGCAGGGGTGTGTTCCCCTCTGGTAATCGCTATAGATTGGTGTTGTTGTTGAGACCCAGACCGTCTGACCTACCAGAATGGTGTAAGGTAACTGTATGGACGGCCGGGAAGTGCCACACAATTTAGACCGGAACCCAGTGAGGGAGGCATCCACAGGGACCGTACCCTCCTTCCCCTACCACCAACCTCTCGGAAGGACTTACGGACCCACATGTTTAACGTGATCGTACTCCGCATGAACACGGCGGCATTTGTGGTAGCGTGCAAATCTAGCGCGCAAACCACGGGGATACCGCACCCGAGATGGCCAACAGCACGCGGTGTTCCGAGGTGGTCACCCACCAAGTACTAACCGCGCCCGATGCTGCTTGACTTCGCTGATCTAACGAGAACCGGTGTTATCAGCACGGTACGGCCGTTGGCCCGCTATAGATTGGTGTGGCAATTTTCTATGGTATGGCATAAGAGATCCTTAAATCACTGTTGTTCCTCGTTATACTTTAAAAGGGGTCAGAGTCTGTAGTGGTAAATCTTGCTATGTAAATGTACGACATCTAATAAACTAATCCGTTTTTAACACTTTACAACATAGTTGAAAATTGTTTATGACTTTGTTTATTCTGTCTGTCCGTTCGCACGATAACTGCCGTAAAAATGGCATAAAAATGAAATTTTAGTATGTTGTTGAAACGATCTGTGGGATATATGAGAATAAGAATGAAGAATATCACCCAATTAAGTTTGGACTGAACCCGGGTTGAAGAAATGAAATATATTTAACCTGATGGGATCTAATTTTTCAAACATTTTTTAAGCGAATACAAAATTTAGAAATTGCTTCGAAAGTTTTTAAAAATATTCAAATTATGTCATAAAAAATAAGGAAAAATTTCATCAAAATATATTCGGTGGTTTTTGTATATAAAAATTAAAATAGTAATTACACCCATGTTATATGAAGAGATTACGTGAGCCACTTCAAAATAAAATATGGCATCCATCTTGTGTCAAAACGGTGATTTTTAATGTCCTCTTTAATTTATATTTAATTTATATCTGTCTTAAAACCGCTTTAGTTTTGTTTAATTTATGTGCATCTATATTTTGAAACAACGCAATTACAATATATTTCTGATTAAATGATCATAAAATTTATTTTATTATTTCTACAGCGAAGCCTACTTTTCACTTAAGGAGAATGTAAACATATCAAAATGTTAGATGAGTTGCATAAGAATTCCTGAATTTTAAAAGCAAAATTATTTAGCTCTGGTGCCTGCAATGTCGCTGATGTGAATGAAGCATTCATTGATTTTACATAGAGAAGCAGCCGATTTTAAAGCAAACTTTTTCGATGAAGTTTTAAGTATAGAGTTAAATTACTTTTACTTCCATGGTTTTAAGTTTTTAAGTAAAATAAATCATTGTAATTCTGTGATGAATGAAATAAAAATGTATGAATGAAATACTTACTGATTTTACATAGAGAGTCAGTCGACTTATATTTCAGTGACGTCATTTGAATAAAGTTAATTTTTTTCGATGAAGCTTTGAGTTTTCAAATATAACGAATTATTTTAAAATTATGATAATTTTAAAAATATGTTCGCTGAATGCATCGCATTTTAAGATGTTTAAATAAAATTGCATTGCAGTTGGAAAATGTTTCATAGCCAAAGCTTTATGCGTGATTGATCTTTCTTGTTTTATTTATACTAATAAGGTGCATACTATACTAATGAATGACTTTATATACATCAAGGTTGTATTTCGTATAAAACACTAAATTTAAGGCACCCGCTACCACATTAAAAAAAATAAAGATTGTGAACAATTTCTCTAAAATATTTTTACTCTGGATTAAATGAACTTTATCGAAGATTGATAGATAAATTGTGTACAGTTGCAGCTTATCAAAAATGTATATTTCGCACTTAAATGAACTTATGTTCTCGTGCTTATATGGGAAAATCATGCAATCGAATCCTGATATATTCTAAAACACTGTTTAAGATAAAAATTCTGAAATAATTTGAAATTTATTACCAGCCATATTAAAAAATATAATGAGTAAAACTAGAACTAATTTTATAAATAAAAAAATCAAATTTTCATGAATTGAAGCATCGCAATCGATTTGTTTAAAATTAAAAATTATTGATACGTGAAAAATATACATATATACAATAAAATAATACGTTTATGTACACATTTTCAACTGAATTATCTATTTTTGTCAAGGTTTTGCTTAATGTTTTATTTTCAAACATGGTTTATATAAATTGTGTTTACTTTTTTAGAGCAAAGTAATAATTTTCAAAATATAATAACTTTGTTTATTGTTATTATATTAAATTCAATTAAAAATCAATGTCTCATCCCAATGTACCCAAGTTTTACAATAAAGCACATTATATAAACTAGGATATTTCACCCACATTGAGCATCTTGAATTTTTTTCCTCGTTGAAATAAATTGTTCTTTCCCAATTATCTCTAGTAAGACTTCTTTTCTAGTTTTTCTAAAAAAAAATGAATTATTCTAATGATCCTTTCCATTTTGAATAGTCATTCACTTTAACGATCTTCAAACTTCTTTTTCCAAATGAGCTGCGTAAAGCTTCTTTGCAAATGCATTTCGAATATTTCAAAGAATTTTAAAAAACTATAACTTCCACAACTTTTTTATCTTGAAAGGAAGCTGAAATTTATGAATGACTTGAAATCCATAGTTATTTGCATACATAATGAAAAAGACCGTATTGATTATGCTTACTTTCGCAAACTGTGTAATATAGTACAGAAAAAGTATTATTTTCACGAAAATTTTCGAATTCAATGTTTTGATACTTTTATATATCTTTTAGGATATCCTTAATACGTTTTGATTATTTTTGGAATAATGTCCGACTGTATGTATGTGGTCGATATCTTGTATACACGTCATGCCGCAAATAATAATGGATTTTCACGAAACTTTATCAAAAAATCTAAAACTTTGTTATCGAGAAATCTAGAACTAGACAGAATTTTTTTTAATTCAAGCGAAAACTTCTAAGTTTATTCGAAATTTTATGTTTTTCCCACTGCAGAGCAGGAAAATAATTTGACATTATCGTGAAAGGGGCTATTTGTGGCTCAGTAATCCCAAGGCTTAATTGCTTCAATCATTGTAAAAAAAAGCCTCGATACAAGTTGTGTTCATGACGTCATTAGACCTCCTCGGGGTATAACTTCTCCCCCGGGGATACATTGTCAAGTATGATATCAATTGAAAGATTTTACAAGCCCTTTGAAGTGAACGGTATTATGCTAAAATTTTGATCATGTGGACCAATGATACATATTTTGCAACCCCACCCCCCTCGCTAAAATTTGCAAAAAAACAAAACAAAAAAAAAGATCATAAGCTACTTAAACTTCTATTGAAATGTCATTGGTGTTCGCAATTTCTGGTAGTGTATAAATGCTCATGTTTGCCATTTTTAATTGTCTCTGATGAAGGACTTTATGGCGTCTGAAAGCGCTGTGGTATTTTTGTAAATTTTTTAATATTTGCTAAAAATGTTTTTGAAATATTTGAAGACGTGTTTTCGATACTTATTAATACTTTTTATGTTTTCGAATTTCAAAAATAGTTTTTATTTTCTGTAATTTAAATTAAGAAAACACATTGTTTTTCTTTTCGGTCATTTAAATTGTAAAAATATTTGTTTATTTACATTAGTTTAAATTTTAAAATGTTTTGTTCACTTTTCATGCCTTCACATATTTAGATTTAGCTCAGGGTTTAAAGCCAGCAAGAAATCATTCTTTCATTAGTTTTGGGCAGGGGTCGGATTGAATTTTGAAAATTTCCCGCTTGTCCATGCTGGACGGGGAAAATAATTTGACACGGTATGAATGACTGTTAACACAAAATATCTGATATATTATTGCTCATTTAACAAAACTACTCAGTTACTGCAAGTGTTTAACATATTTCAGAAAGTGTAAAAAAATTTATTCCCTACAAGTAGAAATGTATGGAACTTTTCAGATGAAAAGTATATGCTATAAATACACAACGGTAAAGAGAGTGATATTCACTCTCTGAACTGATATTTTTCTAACAAAAGTTTTATAAACCACTTGCTATAAAATTCAAGAGCGAAAGTCTGCCAAGCAGTGATTTTATATTTTGATATCTTTTAAACTATTAAGTGCATTTGATTATAAGTTATCGCTTCTGAACTATAGGTAGATACACAAAATACCCATACACAAGCATACAATCATACAGAGTCAATTGCCCAGCGCCTAGGCACAAGCAATCATCTATAAACAAGCATAAATCTAGATACAATCATATACCTAGACACAAGCATATATGAAGAAGACACAAGCTTATACCAAGGCACAAGCATACGCTTAGGCACAAGATAAGACCAGGGGCAAAAGCATACACTTAAATGAGTATATAATTGAAATTGTCCAAAATGTATTCAGAAATGTGTTTAACGTGCAACATTGAATTTCAAAAAGTTCAGTGATGAACAATAATTTTTCCTTTTCCGTACAATGGTATGAGAAAATAAAAATTATGCAAAATACAAAGCAAAGAAACAGAAACATATATTTATTTTCTCCGAAACCGTGAAGTTTATAAAACTTCGTTACATAGCTTACCTAGCATCTAGAAAAAAAGCGAAGACAGTATACCAGGTGCATATTTTTTTTATATTCTGCAGTACTATTTTTTACAGACTGTCAAAAATTCTACACACACTTCTATGCTCAAAGATAAATGAACCTTGATGAAATGCAGAAGTGAAGTCAGAAATTTTATGAAAAGTGTCCTAAAATATTCATATTTGTTTTTAGTCTCACATCGATTTTCAATGTTTTTTTTTGTTTCGGTGAAAAAAGGTCTGTTTCATCCATCTACGGAAATCAGCTTATATTTCACGGTTCCTAATGACGTTAAAATATAAAAATCGGAACTAAGTACCAGAAAAGAATAGTGTATTCTATAAAATGATAAAAACATGACACAATTTAGTCCTAATGACATATCCAAAGTAATTGTAATTGTATTTATCAATTAGCCGAGATACATAAGTTCAAGGTTATTTAATATGAGGTTGCGTCCTCAGCCCGGAAACCAATGTATAAGTTGTCAGCTTGACGAAATGGGAATTAAGATTCACCATTCATGATATCATGGTCCAGAGTAATATTTGAAACGTGTTGCCAAACCACACGCATTACAGTGAAAACAGATTGTTAATTTTGAAGTGGCAATGTTCAGGCGTAAAAAACTTCCGCTAAGATTTTAAATTGTGCTGTGCACACAGGATCTATTGACATTCAAGGAAATTTAGTAACTTTTTGGAGAAAGAAGAGAGTTGCAGTTTACAAATTATGTCCATCTTCAGAACCATAGAACAAAATGCTCGCGTTTTTAATTCCGCTGTAGTCATATATGCAGAACAAGGTAAAACTATTTAAGTCAATGATGACCCGGGATGGAACCCTCCTGCATAACTTTGCTTGGATAACACTAAAAAAAAATCATCTGAAATAGTTTAGGCATAGATGCACCTATTAAGCATAAAAAACCAGTAAAATAAAATGTTTGTAAAGCAGTTAAGCAGTTTTCAAATTTTATCTAGTTCTTACACATCGACAAAACTAGTATGTGTAACATTCGTTGTTTCGAGAGGTGGTTTAGGGGGCTAATACCGGGTGATTCAAAAGTTCGGAGCCAAAGTAAAAAGCTATAAAAATATCTATGGGTCGGAGATACATGTAGCTTGCAGATTAATATTCACCGTGGTGGGGGATTTTGTGTGGCATGAAAAAAATAGTTCAAACTCTCGACACTCGGGGGGCTGCGGCAGATAGAGCCATGGAGATGACTTATGCATGGAGGCGATTGCACACATGACTGGCCTGCGAGATCCCCAGATATCACAGCCTGTGATTTCTCGTTGTGGGTGATACCTAAAATCACGGGTGTGAGATCTGGGGATCTCGCAGGCCAGTCATGTGTGCAATCACCTCAATGCATAAATCATATCGATGGCTTTATCTGCCGCAGCCCCCCGAGTGTCGAAAGTTTGAACTAATTTTTTTTATGCCACACAAAATCCCCCACCACGGTGAATATTAATCTGCAAACCGCATGGCTCTCCGACTCATAGATATTTTTATAGCGTTTTACTTTAGCTCCGTACCTTTGAATCACCTGGTACATATATTTAAACGTTATATGGATTCAGTCTCATTCCTTGAAAAATATATGATAACTTTATTGAGTATTTAGGACGATAATTAGTTTAGAATCGAACTGTGGAATTTCCATTTATATATATATATATATATATATATATATATATATATATATATATATATTCATATATACACACATATATATATATATAAACTATTTTTACAAAGACCGTCACTATTTTAGCCATAAGCATGTTCTTTATTAAATTCATGAAACAGTGGAATAAATATGGAAATCTGCTGACACGATCTTGAATCTGAAATCTTTTGTCTATCTGATTGTACGCGATCATAACAGAAAACAGACAGAATCACATTTTTGTTCTCGTTATTCCGTACTTTACATCAAGATGATAAAAGTTACACTATAACATTCTATGTCCCATGCCATGATCCAAAACACCATTAAAATTCATCGCGGAGTTGAGGAGATATTTAAGAAGTGTTTATTTTTATAAATATTTCTTTTATAAATAAGATGAAATCTGCTTAATTGAGTGAAGTAAAATATAGATATATTTTTTAAATATACCACATTTACCGTTTTTAAATACTAATATTTATATTTTTTTATGCAGTGCGTTACAGAGTCGTCACAGTTGCTAAGAGGCTGGCTGCCATTTCCAAACGATGGGTGGTTACAAGGCAATACTCTAATATAATACTGTAATAAATGTTATTTGACATTGCTGTTATTTATAATAGATTTTTTCCATACGGTAATATTACTGTATTTTTATAGCCGTGTCAACATATTCATCTATAAATAAATATTAACATCATTATTATATACACTTTCCAAAACACATGCATAAAACACTCCGAATAAAAATATTAGTCATATTTTGTCAAGACACTTGTCAACCGTACTTGCTCTATCTCTCTTACTTCACCTCGCATTAAAAACATAAAGTGTTAGATATATGTCAATTTGTTACGTATTCTTTAATGTTTTAATATTTCATCACAAATGTCCATAGAATCATTTATGCTGTGAATTATTTAAGACAAAAAGAACTGTAATGAAATCTAAATGTGAAGTCGAGAATTTAATGAAGAGAGCAATGAATAATTCATATTTAGGTTTAGGCATACGTGGATTTATAAAACTTTTTTCCTCCTTTGAATAGTATCGAATTCCGTTTTATTTTTCATTCTAAGGATATCCAGCTATTTTTATTGTTTCCTCGTGCCACAAAAAATTGAGAGAAGGAGAGAGAGAGATATGAAGAATTTTTACCAAAGACGAAAACTGGCCAAAAATAAGACTTTTTTTCGACTTAAATTAAAGATTCCTTTTTATTCTTGCAATGAAATTAATTTTTAGTGTTACATTGTGTAAACGCATGTAATTAAACTTGTTTTGAATGCAAGTCATGAGACAAAAAATAATTTTTGCCTACGCTAATTGGATTTTTAATATGGAATTGAATTATCACGATTTGTAAAGGTTTCTGAATAATATTTATTTTAGGCATTAAGTCTTGTTTATTAAAAAAAAACCAAGAAGAATATGTTTTGTTTTATAGGATTTACTAGTGGAAATATCTGTAATTTCATGGTACAGTTCAGTAGAATAGACAACATTTTCATTTTTTCGCAACTCTACAATTTTCTGCATTGCACTTTATTTTATTTGTGTTGGCTGTCGAAAATTATTTTCTATTTCAGTAAACAATATGTACCGATTTTAGAACTCGTGATAACTTTAAAATGCAGTAGAGTAAAAATTATTTTAATACCAGATAATGCCGATTTATACTGCTGCAGATATATCTGCAATGCATTTAGGTTGAGTCGGATTTTTTATATGCATGTGCATTTACAAAATATATTTCTGGTTAAAAAATGATAAACACATTGCGCTCAAAATTTGGAACGCCGCTTAAACCCACCATAAATTCTTCGTGCGAGTTCCTGAATAATAAGTATACTAACGTACTACAAAATTAACTTCATCCATTTTAAACTTTAAAATAAACATTATTTATTATATATATATATATACAATTAAGAATTACGTGCAATATATATATATATATATATATATATATATATTATATTATATATATTAAATATATATATATATGTATTGTAACTTCATGAAATCATTTTCTGTATATGAAATAATGACTCTTATATGTTCAACTTTCTGCATGTTGCCCCATCGTTTCACCTGAGGTCTAGATACGCCCTCCGTAACTCATTCGTTGCCCTCAGGGCGCTGCAGCAAAACTTCCTCATTAGTTAATTCCTTAACCAATCTGATTGTTTCTGCTTTGGCTTCCAGTAGATATTCTAACACGACCACACCTGTAATTTTAGAGCCTTTATTTATTGATTTCACGACCACGCGGGCCAGGGCTGTTGTGAACTGGTGCATACGAGTATGGGCTTTTGTCTAGCTTGATATATACCATAAATATAAGTACATTAACACTGCCTAACTGTCTCCTGGTCTCAAAGTATTAGTATTGCCATATGAAAAAATGCCTCAATAGATGAAATATGAAAACTGGTTGGAACTTTAAATTATATTAGCTTTGTATCATTCAAAATATTTTCTATTAATTTTAGAAATGCTACAGCGTCTTGCCTCATCAAATCGTCATAGTCGAATCTGGAGCTGGTAAGTGTATATTACATTTGATGGGATTTATCGGAATGTGTAGCTTATCCATCAAGTTAGCTAAAGACTTGATTATTTTTTCTCTGTAATGCTCTCACAAAGCAGAGATGAACAATACAAAGTAATTACTATTGGTGAGATAACACTCGAGGGAAATCTTAAAAGTATCACCCAATTTTTATGATTTTCTCTCTGGTATTATTTTCTTCTGTTTTGACGCATTACAGAATAATCAGTGTACAAATCGTAATAAGAAATGCTTAGTGAGGAATCTAAAAAAAGCATACCTTGTATGCATCTGAATTGACTTATGAAGAATCCGGAGACACAGAAAGTATAAAAGCATCAATGCAATCCATAAGGAGCTACATGTCAGTGGTTATTAAGGATTAATTGCGTTTAAAATTCTTTTAGTCAAATGGCCGTTCTTGGGTATGGTATTTACCATACCCAAGGTATAGTTCTTGGGTATGGTATTATTTGGAAAAGGTTTTTTTTTGTATTGTACTGATCGCTAAATTCGGAGGTGCCTCCGTAATATTTGGTATTTTTGCTTCTGTTGGTTATATAGAGTTCTTTGTATATATTGTCTTGAAATATAAACTCACAGAGCTTATTAAAAATTATAGACGCTTATGTACTGTCTACTATGTGGTAATACTTCGAAGCAGATACCTGACTATTGCAGCAGGACCTAATTCTTTACCACACTATACGGTCTGTTAAGGCCTGATTTGAAGAGCATAAGATGAAATAGTATGAATGGCCAACTGAAGTTCATATCTGAATTTCATTGAAGACGTTGAAGGAATTAACAATGTATTGACTTCATGTAATAAATGTAATTTTGTCCATTCTACTTGAGTTCTTGAATGCATTCTTGCAATTTATATGAATAAAAAGATCACAAAAAGTAGTTATGATAAAAACATCAAAGACAATTTCTTGTAATAAGGTGGTGACTTTCTATTATATCCAGTTATATAAAATGATTTGTACTCACTGTATATAAAGATTAGAGGCAACTTATGTATGACTTTGAATGTAAAACTCTCACAGGAAATACAAACTTACGGAATCATTGATAAATTTACAGTTTATTAAATTTGTTTTCAAACGCATAATTATGAAGCTTTCCTGAAGAGGATTTTCCCTGAAAAGAACGAATGTCAATAAGCAAACATAGCTTAATTCATCAGCCTTTTATCATGCCACGGTCATGATTTCACCATTGCCATTATATGTCAGTAAAGGGTTTTATCCAAGCCAAGTCGGTAATTCTAATTACTGAGTTATCAAAATTCAAAACTTTTCAATCATAATAGAATAGAGTAATAACTTAGTAATGGCAATTATTAAATACTGCAACATTCCTTGATAAGCGTTTGATGCTCATATAAACTTGATGGTGGTGAGGATGGTGCATATTTGCTTTGTATTTCTTAAAATTCCTAGCAGATGAAAAACGTGGGTGTCGGAGCGGAACGGCCGAAAGAGAAAACTAACTTTCTCGAATTTTTGAATACCCAGGTTCGAAACGCACCTCCCGTCGATGAGTAAAACTCACCGATGACCTGTACGAGCAAATCCCAACAAATACCAAAAGTACAAAACAAACCCCTACCTTGCAAGGATGACTTTTTTAGCAGCTGAAAACACTTAATAACAATTTCAAGAAAACACAGTATACTCCAATAAATACTTCTTAAATTTAGTTTAAATCTCTATTTATTAAATGCCGAAAATATGGAGTTATCACAATTACACTAGCTGAATCTTTCTCAGCTCTCACATCCACTGGACCAATTAATTATCAATTTTACATCGGCTCTTAGCCGGAACTATTATTCATATATCTACATAACATAATTATCATAATTTCATAATTATCAGTTCTCTATTATTTCAAAATTGGTATGGTCAACAGGAGACACAGCACTCGAGGAATCTATTTACATTTAAATTATGCCAAGATTAATTCAGATTTAAGGATAATTTAGAGGATCAGTAATAATTTAAGATTCAATTATAGATGGGTCAGAGACGTCTTGAAGTTACAGTCCGATGACTCAGGTTCAGCCGAAGGCTCAAACGGCAACAATTAGCTGAGCAAGTTCTTACCTCAATATCGTGAATGACTCAGAGTTGTCGAAACTCAACTTCCACCAGAAGTACCCTCGGGGCGAAACATTTCCCCGTTCCGAACGGACACAAGGATCCGGATTTGGGCAGCCAAGAGCTAGGTATCATAACTAGTTCCGCCAGGTCCCGGTCTCCAGGCATCAAGAACAGGGGGTTCCTCGATCAGTCAACATCGGTCCGAATCAGTCGGCGTGAGTCTCAGCATCCGCAGATTCCAGTCACGGCTACACTCTCCAACCCACAGCTACGGTAGTCCAACATTTGGAGTTGGACCACGGGCTCCACGTGAGTTCGTTCTAGATGTTCTGAAGGGAGAGTGCCCCCCCGAAATCACAAATCTTCCACTTTTTATGCATTCCGGGCGGATTCAGAGCCCAGCCATTCACGAACCTCGAAAGGTCCACACTTTCCACCAATACAAAACGTCGCTAACTCAAATATCTTGCCAGGGTCGTTTTCCCACCGACGCATCTTCGCCAGGCACGTGCATCAAAAACGTGAAAACTTGCACAACGTTGCGTCACTCGAGCAAGCAGAAAAAACAAAGACTTCTGTCTCTGCAGGCGAAAATCGGGTGACCCTGAACTAACGGTCGCTATTCCTCGAGTGTGTGAAAGATATTATTTTATAAAAGAAAATGGCTACAAATCTGAACAGAATACAATATGCATTTAAAATATTGATAAAAATTTATACATATGACAAGAGGGTTCAGGAGCAAAATTAATATAAATATAAATATATATGGAAGTTTAAAACTGAAGTAAAATTATATAATTTACATACAAGTGACGCGGAATTAAGAATCCCGTCACCACATGGGTGAATTTGAAGCAAAGAACTCCCGTATTCCAAAATATGGTCCTGTATTGATATAATAGACCTAAGTTACTAAGAAATGCACGGGTATGCACAGATGAAATGACAGTGATTACAAAACTAATTTAAAGCAAAATTTCAAAAAGTTTTATGATGTTTATTGATATTTTCTGGTAAACTTGTTTAAATATTTGTCCCCCCCCCCCTAAGCTTAAAAATAACTATTTATAAATATTTAAAGAAATAAAATGTATATAATCCCTACTTTAAAGAAGTGTTGTGCTGTTTAAACATTATATCGTACAAAACCACAATCCGGGAGATGAATTCTGATCATACGAACACATTTCAGAAGTGCATTTCTGCTTATGAAGCGTTTATATTCTTATTTTATATAATATTCCAGGGAACACCAAAGGACTGCTTCTAATTTTTTGTAACTGCATTTGTTCCTTGAATTGGAGGATATTTCTGCTTACGTTGCTTATTTGAACGAAAGTAAGGACCGTGAAGAAGTTCAAAAGTAAATCCAGAATTTAATGAAGAGCGTTATGAATAATTCAAATACATTTCTTATTTCTTTTGCAAAAATGATAGATGCGAATTTTTGCAAGAGAGTGTAGTTGTTTGTTATAAATTCCATGAAAGTATAAGAAATACTTTTTTATAACAGAAAAAATTAATGAGCTTTATATGAATTCAAAATAAATAAATATTATCGTAACTAAGTTTATTCTAGGAGTTACAGTTATATAAGTATTGATTCAATTTCTTTTAAAAGGATAAATGGATGAAGTTATAAATGAGGAAAAATGATAATTAAAATGATTATGCGTCTTTGTATAACAAATATAACGCTTTTTTGTTGGCTAAACTATTTAGATGCATTCTGTATCAATATAAATTTTTCTTACTGCTATTTCTTTTCATATATATTACATGCAAAAGTATATCATATTAAAAATTGCAGCTTTTAATTCTGGCCTATGTTTAGATTACAAAACAAAATATTCTCAACACCTTAATAGCATAGCACTTTTTGTGTAGAAAGTAATTTTCCTTCTAAAATCTGAAATACTCTTTTATAGAACAAGGCATTCAATATAACAATGATGAGATGCCATCGACAACGAATTAGAACAGAGTGTATAAACCCATTTGTTATGTTTTTTAAATATTAATTTTCCTTGTCATTATAATAAGATCAATTTATCCTACTAATGAGTTCTGTCCCCGACTCGCTAACTCCCGATATGTTTGCTTTGCGAGCTCTTTCGTGTTGATTGTGACTCAGGCGTAATGTGCACGTTAGAGTTCACCCCCTTATTTGCTATAAAGGGGCGGACTTTAACGTGCTGGCAGTTATTAATTCCGGAAGAACTATTTCAACCAAGCCAATATACACGACTAGACTCATGACCCAATCGCATCGACCCATTAAATATTTGTCCATACTGAAGAAACTGTTTCACTTCAGTAGTGCATAAAAATAAAATAACACATAAAATAAATCAAAATTAAAAAAGGTTCCGTCTTACAAAAACTCAAATATGTATGAAAATTCCTGCAACATTCCGTGGTCTTGTGAATACCAGTCTAACGACTTTTGTCTGACGACTTTCTTGAATCTCAAATACTCTCCCTTTGAATTTGACAGTGAATTTCTCTTAAACTAAAGAGTAAAATGAACAAGAAAGATCAATCATGAATAAAGCATTGATTACGAAACACTTTCCAACTACAATGCAATTTCATTTAAATATCTCCACAATGCGATATATTCAATGGTAATATTTTTAAAACTATCACAATACTAAAATAATTTATTATGTTTGAAAACTTCATCGAAAAAAGGGAACTTTATTCAAATGAGGTCATTGAAATATCAGTTGCCTGGCTCTCTATGAAAAAGCAGTGAATATTACATTAATAAACTTTTATTCTATTATTTTAATTCATCACAATACTACAATAATTTATTTTACTTAGAAACCTGAAACCATGGAGGTAAATGTAAATTAACTCTGTACTTAAAACTTCACCGAAAAATCTGCTATAAAACCGTCTGTTCTCTATGTACCATCAATGACTGTTTCATTCATATCAACTAAATTGCAAACTCCAGCGCTAAATAATTTTGCTTTACAGAAATTCAGGAAATCTCATATAACTCATCTTACATCTTGATGTGTTTACAATCTTCATAAGTGAAAATTATGCTTCGTTGTAGAAATAATCAAAATTTGATGATCATTTAAACTCAAATATATTGTAATTGCGTTGTTTCAGAACATAGATGCACAGAAATGGAGCAAAAATAAAGCGGTTTTAGGACGGATACAGCACCAAATATAAATTAAACAGAACTTTAAAAATCACGATTTTGACACAAGATGGATGCCATATTTTATTTTGAAGTGGATCACGTGATTTCTTCATACAATGGTCACGTGATCTCTTCATAAAATGGGTGTAATTATTATTTTAATTTTTATTTTAAAAACTACTGACTATATTTTTCTGAAATTTTTTAATATGTTTTATGTAATAATTTGAATATTTTCTAAAACTTTCGAACCCATTTGTGAATTTTAAATTTGCTTAAAAAATGTTTGAAATATTATGTCCCATAGGGTTCAATGTATTTCATTTTTTCAACCCGGGTTCAATTCAAAACTAATTAGGTGATATTATTAATTTATATCCCCGTAGGTTCCACAGACCGTCTGAACAGCATACTGAAATTTCATTTTGATAAAGTCTTTTTTACGGCAGTTATCGTGCTAAAAGACAGATAGACAGACAGAATGAACGAAGTCATAAATGCTTTTAAACTATGTTGTAAAGTGTTAGAAACCGTGTACCGCTTATTTCTATAATATTTCTACACATATGTATCAAATTTCATAGTTCTGTATAATATAATTTCAGGCAGAACGAGACAGAGAAACTCGAGGCACACGAAATTTGGAAAAAACGGGCGTCAGCGTCAGCTATATTTCTAACATCGAGTGATATGTCAATGCTGTTTAATGGTGTCATGCTGTTTAAAGTGTTTGTACTTACAAGAAATTTTTGGTTTAAAAATTTATGTTGGATATGTATTTTATTTATATTTACAAACCGAAAATAAATTTTGATTAACTGATAAAAGTTATTAGATAAAAAATTAAACTACCATAAAGAAATTATATATAAAACAAAATACTTTCTTCTGGAAGTTTTTTTGGTGTCTTCACAGTTTTCATGGGGTTCTTTTTCCGGGTGGGGGGAGATAAATACGGCACAGTTTTGCTTAAAATGTATTCCACAAAACACATCGCGCTTCATGCTTAATATGTTGTATCCCAACCAAAAGACATTGATAAGCATTGTCGTGTATTAGATTTGAATTCATATCAGAATACTTGCCAGTGTAATAAAATATGTAAACATTAACTTATGCTAATTTTGTTACGGAACAATTTTCGAGTATATTTACAAATACAGAAGGAGCTCATGGGGCTGTGGACCTATGTTATGATTATCAAGTAATCAAGAACAAATTATCTTATCATTATTAATTTTTCATCCCCTACAAATTTGAGACTCAGTGCACATATCCTAAAAGATCTTCAACAAATTAAATTATTATTTCAAATGGAATATTCTAGTACATAATTGACATTATAACATATATATATATATATATATATATATATAGTATATACTTGTAGTTTTGTATGCCAGAGCTCAGAGCTATATGAGAAATATAATGATTTGATTCCAAGGTTAGATTAAAATATAAAATCAGAAAAGGAAGAGCTTTAAGTAATTCAGATAGTTCTATAATAGGTGGAGTAGTGTAATTGGAAGCGTAATATCCAGTGTATAGGTCTATCTTCGTTATAATCAAATTTGAATATAAAAAGAAGTCTACTATTTGTTGAATATCCTTATACATATGAGATGGGAAATGTAATATTTCATCTGAAAGGTCAGAAATCACAAAGTTCAATTCAAACGATGATAATAAGGTTAAAAAATAAGGTTTCGTCAAAAATGGAATATATTTATCAAGATGTGTGTTTATTTTATCTTACTTTTCCTTAGTACAGTACAGGGTACAATACATGACAGTAAAATACATAATATTACATTGTATAGCACAATACATGACAGTATATAGGGAAAGTATTGGAATCGTGATGAAAATCGAAACTCACGTTTTCGACGAATCTACATTTTTTTAGCATTCTAGAATACGAGAAAACCATTTTTAACGTGACGTCTCTGTATCTGTCTGCCTGTATGTCTTTGTACCTTCCTGTCTGTATGTCTGTCTATGCAATATATATATATCCACTATAGCTTAAAAACTAATGGAAGTAAGGTCACAAAATTTGGTAGGGGTCTGTTGCTGGTCGTGGTGCTGATGATGATTATTTATTAGTAGCATTCGTAAAAGTAGAACCGGACTTTTATTTTTTGCAAAATGGCCACAAAAATCGTCAAAATCCGAAAAATTAGACTAAATAGACTGAAATGTATTAATCAAATGTTTTTTTATGTCTAATTGTAACAGTAAAACGAATAGAACCCACTTCACTATTGAAGTATGCATCATCTCGAGATAGATTGTTGGAACTTTAATAAGCTGACTGAAGCTACAAACTGCTCGATAAAACTTGAAATGTGGTTTAGATTTTGATAAAATTCGTATAAACATGTTTGCCTTTGTTTTTATACTTGGCTCACAAAAATTATCCAAATCTTAAATAAATGGTTACAAATGCTTAAAAGGCTAATAATAATTAATATTATAAATGTTCGTCTCCTACAAAATTTTGACGACAAAAATATTAATACTAACCTTCTTTACTCTAAGATGAGCAGTCCCCTAAAAACTTTAGATCGCTACGTTTTAAAATGTATAAAATAATTACAAAATGAGAAATGACAAAATAAAACTACATATTGGATATATTACCAAATAAAGATCAGTGTCATTTTGGGCACAGCTCATTTAAATGGATTCTGAAAAAGAAAATAGATTTGCGTCCTGTTCTGCTCCTGAGAAAGTCCTATACTGCTTACATCAGATATTTTTATCAGTAATTACACGGTTTTAAGATTGCTTGCATGTTCCGTTCTTGAACTACGCGAGCACTAGTTGGTTGATAAATCTACCAGTAAGAAAAACACAATAAAACAAGGTAAAATATCTTTATAAAAAAACTTAATTGCATTTCAAACATGCAAACACATAACTTACACAGCTTTTCTGTAAAATAAATGAAGACGGCGTTATATGTTAAAAATGTGGCTAAACTGAATTTTAACATCGGTATTTTGATTAGTACTTCTGTGTGCTGATACCTTACCCTACACTATCCAGGCCAAATTAGATATTACCTTGAAAGTATCTTAGCTATATGTCTCATTATTACCTTCCTCTAATACATGGCAATGTATAGGGAAAGTATTGAAATCGTGTCAAAAATTGCATTTTGAGTTTTCGATATAACTAAACGCTTTGAGACCTCTAGAACACGAAAAAATACTATTTTTAGCGTGGCAGGTGTGTGTGTGTGTGTGTGTGTGTGTGTGTGTATGCCCGTTTGTGTGTCTGTGAAATATATGTATCCACTCTAACTCAATAACTAATTGACTAAATTTCATAAAATTTTATAGGTAAGTTACTTGTGGGTAACTCTGGTGATGATTAGATTTTAGTACGATTCATGACACATATATTGCCTGCCATTTTGTGAAATGATCCGCAAAAATTATATGCATCCATTCTAGTTGAAAAACTAATTAACCATGTTTCACAACATTTGGTATATAAGTTACTCGATGACTACTCTGGTGCTGATTAGATTTTGGTACGTTTCGGAACGAATGAACCTGCATTTTATGGTGAAATGACCTGCAAAAATCGTCAAAATCTATGCTCAAATGTATTCTTTAAATGCTTATTTTATACGTAATTTTTGACGATAAAAATAATAAGATCAACAACATTATTCTAGGATTAGCCGTTCTCAAGATATTTTAATTTTTTTCGCATTTTTGTTACTCCGCCTATGAAAGTAACGTCCAGAAACAAAATAAAAACGAAAATTGAATTAAATGTTCAAATTCAATCTAATTTCAAATAATTGTGCTTGTTCTTTTGTGCAATTAAACTCAATTTTTAAGAATTATTAAAGAAATGAAGAAAACATGAATCTGAGTCGGTAGGGAAAATCTATGTGCTGCCCACATCAGATTTTTAGTGCAAATATCCATTCAAAGAATTCTAAGAAATTTATGCTGACTTTCCGTTTTATAAAAAGTAAAATTCGCGAATCACAGAAGTAAATCCAGAATTTAATGAAGAGCATCATGAATTATTCACTCTTTTTGACACACATTGATTCCTTAATCATATTGTCCCTGAGAAAAATGACAAATGCGTTAATTTTTTTTTTTTTTTGTAAATGCAGTTTCTTTTCGTGGAATTCTTAAAAATCAGAAAAAAAATACTTATCGAAAACAGTTTCTGAGTTCAAAATAAGTCTATATTTATTTAACTAAGTTTAGAGTTAACACATATATACATAGGTAAAAATAACTTTGTGTATATTGAAAGGAAAATTTGAGCTACGCATTCAAGCAAAAATAAAATAAAAATGCAGTGTACGATGTTTCAATGACACGCTGAATCGCCTTCATCAGTTCTAGAGAATCAACAAACCCGACATCAAATGGGGAGTTCATTTCTTATGTTATACATCGATTTTGCATCTCAAGGAGAGTACTCTTAAGAGAGCTAAAATGACAAGAATATACGTTTATAGTTTTATTTTTAGCGATTACGTGAATATATCCATACATCCTCGCCTTAAGAATATTTGATTAGCAATGCGAAAATCAAAATATTTCGATACTCACAGCATATGGCGGTAACATATTCACTTCAGTGGTAAAACATAGTCTTCCACATCTGAACAGAAATACATTGCGTCTATAGTCTCCAAAACAAAAGAAGCTTCTGTGGCCAGAGTGTTTGTTAACTACATTGCACATGGGGAAATACACAGACAAACGGGGAAATTGCTAATTTAAAACCAAGACGATGGGAAATATTATCGATGAAAAGTACAAGTAAAGGATTGAAATAATTCTTAACTTTCAATACCTCCATGAATTTAGAAATGACAACTATTACTTTTTTGAACAAGCATAAAGTATAAAAGGGTTTGTAATCTATTAGAAAACTGTACATAAAATAGTTCAAAAAATTAAAACTATTTATGTAAATATTAAATTCACTTGAACATATTTTCCAATATAAAGAGAACATACAGAAAAATCTTTTGCGAGCAGTACATGACTTTCACTGAAGACTCATAATCACATTCTCTTAATTTCTTCTATAATTCATTGAGTTTAATTGCACAAAATAACACTGATAATCATTTTAAATGACACTGAATTTGCACTTTTAATTCAGTTTTCGTTTTCACTTGGTAACTGGACTTATTTTCAAAGGTGACGAAGCGAAAATGAGAAAAAACTGAAATATCTCGAGAGCGGCTCGTCCTAGTGTAATGGGGTTGGATTTATTATTTTCATTGTCAAAAAATACGTATAAAATAATCATTTAATTGATACATTTGAGGATACATAGTCTTTATTTTAGATTTTAACGATTTCAGCGGGCCATTTTGCAAAAGAAGGCAGGTTATTTTTTTCCGAAATGTACCAAAATTTAATTAGCACAAGAATAACCAACAAGTGACTTATCTAGCGAATTTAGTAAAATTTGGTTTATTAGTTTTTAATCTAGAGTTTTTAATCTAAATAATATGGATAATTTTCTGATATTATATCCAATTCGTTTCTTTTATTGCATCTTCTTTTCGTTTGGCAACTTAATTGACTTTAAATTCTTCTGATCAATAAAATTCCAATAACTATAATATTTCGACAACGGTTTATCCTACAGTCATAGGGTCAGATTTATTCGCTTAGTTGTCAAATTTTACATGTATATTTATCAATATATTCATTACATAAATATATGAGATGAATTTTAGTCACTTATTTCAGAGTTTTACCATCTTGCACATGTACTATTTTATTTTATATCGATTATATTAGATTTGCGAGCCATTTCGCAAAAAAGGGAAGATTCTTTTTTTTCGAATTGTATCAAAATCTAACCAGCACCACAGTATCCTACAAGCGACTTATCTACCAAATTTTCTGTAATTTGATCAATTAGTTCGTCAGTTAGAGTGGAAACATACAATTTCTGCGGGCCATTTCGCAAAAATTGTCGGGTTTTTTTTCCGAATCGTATCAAAAGCAAACAGCACCAATGTCACACTCAAGTGACTTACCCACCAAATTTTATGAAATTTAATTACTTAGTTGACTTAGAGTGGATGTATGCAATTTTTGCAGGCCATTTCGTAAAAAAATGCGGATTTTTCTTTTTTGAATCGTATCAAAATCTAACCAGCACCAGGGTAACCCACAAGTGACTTGTCTACCAAATTTTGTAAAATTTGATGAATTAGTTTTTCAATTAGAGTGGATACCGGTAATTTTTGAGGGCATTTCGCAAAAACAGACAGGTTGTTTTATCTGGAATTGTACCAAAAACTAATCAGCACAATAGTCACACACAAGTGATTTACCTTCCAAATTTTATGAAATTTGGTCCATTAGTTTTTGAGTTAGAGTGGATACATACAATGCACAGCAGACACACAGACAGACAGACAGCCATACACACAGACGTCATGCTAAAAGTAGTTTTTTCGTATTCTAGAGGTCCCGAAACGTGTAGATCCGTCGAAAACTGGAGTTGCGATTTTCGGCATCAATCCAATAATTTCCCTATACATTACCATGTATTGCGGGGAAAGTAATAACGTACAAGATCTACGGCACAATGTTTTGAATTTTGAATTCTGCATTTGATGCTTTTAAAGATGGCAATACATGAAAAACGAATACAGGTTTCGTGCCCAATTAACTTATATTTCACGCAACTCTTAATTGAAAATGATAAATATTGATAGCATCCACAATAAGCAATATAGCACCCAAATATTAAAATATTTTAATAATTAATACATCAGTTTGGCGTTAATTTTGTTAATTTGGCTTTATTTTTGTAATTTTGACTATATTTTTACTTTCCCTGCCATACATGGGAATGTATAGGGAAAGTATTGGAATCATGTCGAAAATCGCAACTCGAGTTTTCGACGGATCTACACGTTTCAAGACCTCTAGATTACGAAAAAACCATTTTTAGCGTGACGTCTGTGTGTGTGTATGTGTGTATGTCTGTCTGTCTGTCTGTCTATCTGTCTGTGTGTTTGTCTGTCTGTGCAGATTTTGTATCCTCTCTAACTAAAAAACTAATACACCGAATTTCACAAAATTTTGTAGGTAAGTCACTTGTGGGCGGGGCTGGTACTGATTAGTTTTGGGTACGATTCGGGATAAAAGAACCCGCCATTTTTAGCGAAATGGCCCGAAAAATCCTGTATCCACTCTAACTGAAAAACTAATGGACCGAATTTCACAAAATTCGGTGGATAAGTCGCTTGTGGGTTACCCTGGTGCTGATTCGATTAGAAAAAAATAACCTGCCTTTTTTTGCAAAATGGCCCTCAAAAATCGTCAAAATCTAAACTAAAGAACTAGGTATACTCAAATATATCCTTTAAATGCTCGTTTAATACGTAATTTTTAACGACGAAAAGAATAAGGTCAACCCCATTACACTATGACTAGCCGTTCACGATATATTTTAGTTTTTCGTATTTTCTCTACTCCACCTTTGATAATAAGTCCGGTTACCGAATGGGAACGAAAATTGAAATAAAAATTAATTAAATTTAATTTAAATAAATAGAACGTGAATATAAGTCTGCAGCGAAAGTCATGTGCTGCCCACATCAGATTTTCGTAATTTTGACGATATTTCCGTCAATCTAGGGCTACATATTGACAAGTTGGCAATGTTTCGTAAATGAGTGGCCAATTTCACCATATTTATCGTCAAAAGTTGCGCATTTCTTATATATCAAAGGCAGTTGGCGAACTGTTAGGCGTCAAAATACAAAACTATTACAGAAAGTCTCTTCTCGGGAATAGAACGAACTTGATTCACGAGAATAATGTTAACAAATTTATTGCACAATATTAGGTATGAAAAGTCATCATATTTCAAAATAGTTTATTTTTAACACTTTACAACAAAGTTGAAAAGTGTTTATGACTTTGTTCATTCTGTCTGTCTGTCTGTCCGTTAGCACGATAACTGCCATAAAAATGACTTAATCAAAATGGAATTTTAGTATGTTGTTCAGGTCCTAAAACCACTTTATTTCTGCTTAAATTCTGTGCATTTACACACTGAAACAATGCAATTACAGTATATTTGAGTTTAAATGCTCATCCAAATTTGATTATTTCTACAACGAAGCCTATTTTTCGTTTATGTAAAATGCAAACAGCAAAATATGTAGAATGCGTTGTATTAGAATTGTTGTATTTCTTTAACACAAAATTATTTAGCTCATGGAGTCTATATAGCGGAAATGAATGAAATATTCATTGATTTTACAAAGAGAAGGACGATTTTTTTCGATGGAGTTTTGAGCATAGAGTTTAATTACTTGTAACACAATGATCTTAATTTTTAAATAAAATAAATTACTATAGGATTGTGATGAATTAAATGAATGATAATTTGTTTATGAATGAAATGCTGCTTTTATAGAGAGAGCCAAGCGTGTTATTTTTTCTATAACGTCATTTGAATGAATTTCAGTTGTTCTCGATTAAGTTTTCAAATATAATAAATTATCGTAGTATTATGATAATTCTAAAATTATTACCGATGAATGTATCGCATTTTAGAGATGTTTAAACCAGGTAATTTATATTTCAATGCCGTCATTTGAATGAAGTTCATTTTTTTCTGTGAAGGTTGAAGTTTTCAAATATAATAAACTAATGTAGTGTTGTGATAAGTTTTAAAATATTACCGAGGAATGTATTGCATTTTAGACATGTTTAAATAAAATTGCATTGAATTTGGAAAGTGTTTCATAATCAATGTTTTAATCATGATTGATCATTCTTGTTTAATTATAGATCTTTCTGGTACATTTATTTGAAAAACTGCAATATCTTGAACAGGTTATGCTAGCGTTCTGAAATGTGTGTTAACAGTTTTCTAATAAAAACTTACATGTGAAATGATTATTTACTTGAACGCAATACAGTCAAATGTCAATTATAAAATAGCTTTCATAAACCCACACCTTCTTTAGTCTCATAAAGTAGTTTACCACATCCAATGATGCTCATGTATTTAAGACAAATAGAACGACATTATTGGACTGTGAGAATTATATTTCTACTTTCTTAAGCAATTGAGTATTCAATTCTTTGAGTATTCAGTCATCAATTCTTCATCTAGGAGGTTTATAGTAAATTTGACATCGATATTGTCTTTAAAATGACGAAGACTAATGTCTTTTCAATTCTTCACAAGTAAGTCATTCTTCAAACCCAATATAAGAAATCAATATAAAATTTTCATGATAGATATTTTATAATTAAAATATCCATCTGTAACGTACAAATCAGTCTATACCAAAAATAAAGAATATGGTGATTTATGGTATTGAGATCACAGCGCATCAATCAGCCACATAGAACTTTTACAGTCTTTTCAACAAGTTATAAATAATAAACGGGAAAATAAATCTAAGCTTTAGAAAGTGGAATATTATCAGATTCTATGACTATATAGGGTGTCCCAAAAATATTGAAGGACGCTTTAATTATTTACCTTTTGGAGATAAGTGGGAAATGTAAATTGCAAAATTGTTGAAAGTAAGGTAGGAAATCAGACTACGTTAATGAAATAGTCCTCCCATTAATTTTCAAAAAGTTACACTTTTTTAATTTTTATACGAACTCCTTAGACAAATTTGGTCAATCAGAAAATTTTTATTTTTAATGCAACAAGATCATTAAAAACTACATTTCTGTATTTTAAAAATCAACTGAATTATGATAAAGGAAAAAATCTTTCCATACCATATGAATGGCTGTTTCATCAGTGAAAATAGGGATTATAAATAAATTGACGATGGAAATTGTTTAGATCAAAAATACGTTATTATGGGTCAAAACTTTTTATCACAAATGCATCTAAATAAAGTATTACACAGACAGAGATCTTATAAAGCAGTGACACTCACTATGATGTTGGGTATGCTAAGTATTATTATCCATTTTTATCTTTTTCGTGATATGTCACAAATTTACATTTCTAATTTGATATATGGTCCCCATTCACAATGTTAACTTTTCAATTTAATAATATAACTCGCTCAATTTTAAAGATAAAGATATGTGGTTTTTTTAATGATCTTGTTGCATTAAGAATAAAAAAAATTCTGATTGACCAAATTCGTCTACGGGGGGTCGTATAAAAATTAAAAAGTGTAAATTTTCAAAATTTGTTGGGAGGACTATTTCATTAACGTAGTCCTACCTTACTTTCAACATTTTTGCAATTTACATTGCCCACTTATCTCCAACAGTTAAAAAATAATTAAAGCGCATATCAATCTTTTTGGGACACCCTGTATACTATTTCAATGTAATTTAAATCTATAGGTCTTGAAGAAAGTGTGTGGTGATTATTTTTGTATTGAATGTGCATAATTTGGAAATTTGGAATAGCCAGGAATAACGTGGTCGTGAATCTTAACATTCGTACATTCTTCGTATCATTCTATCGTGGCCTCAAAATCCACCATTACCTCTTTCCACGAATTCTTTAACGTAATAATTAAATAAAAACACTACATAAAATCCACATTTTTAACTTTTAAAATAATATATCATTTATTCATTTCTTTATTATGAATAAAATTGCATGAATTTATTAAAAAACGCTTAAGGATGAGAAACGCACAGTGTGAAACCAGGTCTTTTGAATCTTATTCCAAAGATCAACCTAATATACACAAAGACTGGCACATATCTGTGTATTTCGGGTTTGTAACTCAGTATGACTGGAATCTTTACCGATTCTTGCGCTGACATTTGGAGTCAGACTTATTCCTTTTCTATAGCATTCTGATATTTAAAATAACGACAAACTCTGAAAAAAACTGCTTGAAAATACACTGATTCGAAGTTATAAAACCCTGCATCAGTGTCTGGAGTTATTTCGATTTTTTTTTTAAATATATAGAAATACATTTAATTGTTTGCGTAAAGCTTTTTGTAACTTTTCAAATTACAAATAAAAAAAATAATAAAAGAAATGCTGATTTCTAGACCAGTTATTAACTTTACAATAAGCGGGATGTACATACATAATCATATACGAGTAGAAACATATTCGACAGAAATTTTACATAATAAAGACATATATTTTAGCATCTGTCTGTATGTGCAGTCCTCAGCAGGTAATTTAAGAGCCATACGGCCATGCTTTCTAATTTGATGTATTATTATGGTAATTTAAGAGCCTTATGGCCATGGCAGTATGGCTCTTGAATTACCCGCTAAGGACGGAGATACGCCGATAAGATTAAAAAAAATGGATATGTGATCGTTGAAAGTTTGAGAAATACTAATAAAATATAAAGAGATTTGCGTACATAGTAAAAATTTCATACCATAGCAATATCATTCTAGTTTCTGGGTAGGAAGTGTTACCCAAGGAAGGACTCGAATTCCGAAATTTTTATCGAGATAAGAACTTATAAAATCTTCTCGACATTTTGTGTTGACATAAGAACTTACATAAAAGAAATAGGCCCCAAGCACTCCTGTGGAACGTAAAAAGTTATATATCTACGGAAGCAATAGAATTAAAAGAGAATAATAAAAGAGTGCGTTAATATACATTTGATGCACACCATGACTATTTTAACCGAAATCTGCAGCGTACTATAGCGAGAATGTTTGCTTACACAGAGCTCGCCCTTTATATCCACACTTCACAACTGGGTCCCGTGTAATAAGAAATCTGACTACATGTGAGCATTACTGATCGTTGAAAATATCATGTGAGTTGAAAGTGTGGTTTTGACGACAGTAAGGTCTGATGGTCGGCTGAAATCGGATCATTACGGAAAATGTAAATATTTTGAACACTTCTATCTCTGAATCTAATAGATAAAAAGTAAATAATGTATACTTGTTTTGTCGGAATTAAAGTACCATCTATGAAATACGCAAATATACATTCAATTTGTAATATTTTGATTTTTTTTTTAATTTGAAGATTTTTGTCCAAGCGAGTTTTCGTTTCACCTTGTATTCTTTGACTCGTATTATCTTCAAAACTATAGAATATAAATGTAAACAGTTAGCTACAAATTTATTCAGCAGAAAATACATTTTCTAGATCAATAATTTCTTTTACAACTTAGTCTTCAAACTGTTGTTTTGTCACATTGAAAAAGATTCGAAAGCCCTTAAAAGATAAACAAGAATGATCAATCATGCATAAAGCACTTTTTATGAAACACTTTCCAACTGAAAAGCAATCCGCTTAAGGTATCTCATCTCTAAAATGCCATACATTCAGCGGTGATATTTTTTTAATTATCACAGAACTGCAAAAATGTATTTTACTTGAAAACTTAAAACTTCATCGGAAAAAATGTCCTGTATTCAAATGACGTCATCAAAATATAAATCGTCTGGCTCTCTATGTGAGTTGTGAATATTTCATCCATACACTTTTATTCTAGATTTCAGAGTAAAATAATTTTGGGTGAAAAAAATTCAGCAATTCTTATACAACTCATCTTACAATAACGTGTTTACATTCTGCATCCATTAACATTAGGTTCCGTTGTGTTTTAATTATCACAGTACTACAATTATTTATTTTACTTGGAAAATTAAAACCATGGAGGTAAAAATACTTTCTAACTCCATGCTTAAAACTTCATCGAAAAAGGTAATGCTATAAAATCGTCTGTTTCTATATGTAAAATCAATGAATATTTCATTCATATGACTTATATTGCAGACTCCAGAGCTAAATAATTTTGCGTTAAACAATTTCAGCAATTCTTATACAACTCATCTTACAGCTTGATGTGTTTACATTCTCCTTAAGTGAAAATTAAGCTTCGTTGTAGAAATAATCAAACTTTTATGATCATTTAAACTAAAAAATATTGTAATTGCGTTGGCAAAGACTATATATGCACAGAAAAACAGAAAAATAAAGCGATTTTAGGACGGATGCAACATCAAATGTAAATTTAAAAGACCCTAAAAAATCAGGATTTTTACTCTAGTAAATAAAGATGGATGCCATATTTTATTTTCAAGTGGGTCACGTGATCTCTTCATACTATATGGGTGTAATTAATATTTTAATTTTTATTTAAAAAACTACCGAACATATTTTGCTGATTTTTTTTATATATTTTACGGGATTATTTGAATATTTCATCAAATTTTTAAAGCCGTTTGTGAATTTTAACTTTGTTTAAAAAATGTTTGAAAAATTAGGCTCCATGGCATTCAATGTACTTCATTTTTTTAACCCAGATTCAATCCATAATTTATTAGGTGGTATTATTTATTTGCATTTTCATATGTCCCACAGGACGTCTCAACAACATACTGAAATTTGCGTTTGATAAAGCCTTTTTTACGGTAGTTATCGTGCGAACTGACTGACAGACAGACAAACAGATAGAATGACCAAAGTCATAAACATATTTTAACTACGTTGTAAAGTGTTAATAAATGGATTTAAGATCTTGAAATACAGTGATTATAATTTATATATTTAAATATTTTAAACTTTTTTTAAAAAAAGGTTCTAACTTAGAAAGGTTAAGTTGTTCCAATTATGTATCTAATTTTAGTTATCATAGTCCCATACTATATGTTGCAAACGAAACAAATAAGACTCAAAAGTACGGATAAATGTATTGAAATTTATTGGAGTTTTATTTTACAGGATTTTTTTACGCAAAACCATTTCATCGACGGATTAAAGTCACTTCCATTCCATTCCTTTCTTTAGGAAATAAATTGTTAAGAGTTTTCTTGGGCTGGAAATATTTTTGTTTCCTATACAAAAATAATTGGCTTTCCTGAAATTTACCTTTTCCTTAATAAATTCGAATTAAAATTTTGCTGTAAACGTATGAACTACATAGATTCAAAATAACAATATTAGAAAGAATAAAGAATTTAAATGCACATTTGATAGCAATGCAATTATTCACATTACGAATTTTCAAATAAAACAGAAAATAAACAGCAAATAGGAAAATTTTTTCCTATTATTATTAATTACTGTTAAATGTAATAAATTCCCTTTTAAATAGCATCGCAAATGTTATGTTTAGAAAAAAATTCAACAAAAGTTCGACATTTCCGCTGGTTGTTTGAATTACTGTGTGGAAGAATATGAATTTAAATTGCTCATTTGATAACTATTCACATTGCAATTTTCAAATAAATCAGAAAATAAACAGCAAATAAGAAAACCTTTTTCCATGTAACTGAATAAAAAATGTTGACACGTTTATATCGACCGCAAGAGCATAGGTAAAAACATTCAAAATTTCCGTCGTGTATCTGCATTCATTTGCCTAATCAAGATGCATCTGATGTAACTGAAGAAAGAATTTTTATTTTTGTTCAGCTCACGTGTAATCAAAGGAATGCAAATGTGCATATATCACTGACAAAATTGATTCTATAAGAGTTTGTCAATGGCATGCAAGACACGAAATTCCAATTTTTTTGCGTTTTTAATTTAAAACTTTTAATGAATATTCTGAGTTGTTCTGTGATTGCAGTTTGCATATAATATATGATTTTAATCAGGGAATATTGAATAAAAACAACAACCCCTTAATGTATTCCATGATATTTTCACCTTTATTCACTTGAAAGTTTTACAAATGTTTATTTTAAACACCAACCTCATTTCAATGTGTGCTTTGTTTTAGTAGCTGGTACATTCTAAAAAATCTGATGTGGGCAACACATGACTTTCCTTATATAATGCAATGAATTTACGACTTTTACAGTTTAAAAAAATGTTATTTTTATAGTAGATACTTATATTGTTCCCAAGATATTGAATTTTCTTCAATTAGTCGTCATTTTCATTGATTTAGCGGCAATTTTATCATTTTGGCGAGATTTTTGTTAATTTGGCAACAATTAAAAATGTCGCAAAGTTGACGACATTCCGCCAAATTCGTCGCCGAAATCTCGCCAAACGTTATGGACGGAGAAATAAGTTATTCTTACATCAGATAAATGAATATTGGCGTTCAAATACAAAAGTATTACTCAAAGTATATTTTTTTCATAAATGGAACGAGCTAGATCGACGAAAATGATGTCAACAAATTTATCGCATGGTATTACATATGAAAAGTGAACATGTTTCTCAACAGTTAATATATATATATATATATTTTTATTTTATATAACTTTTTGATAATTTTCCTGCAAAATGTGCAATATCTCAAGAACGGTTCATGTTAGCGTTCTAAAATTTATGTCAATCGTTTTCTAATAAAAAATTACATAAGAAATGTCTATTTTCGTAACTTTATTAGCGATTTTGATATTTTGAAGATATTTCTCAAAATTTCACTAGAAAATTTCGAGGGGTTCTGAACATTCGATTGCGTATGAAAGCAATAGACTTCCAGTGTTTACGGATTGTGATTTTTGTACCAAATTTCATTCGAATCCGTCCATTCGTTCGTCAGTTATCGTCTCTACAGACTCACTGACACACACACACACACACACACATACACACACAGAGACACACACACACAGACATCACTACAAAAATGTTTGATTCGTGATCAGGGATGTTTGAAACGTGCTCTTCCGTCGAAATTCAAATTCGAATTTTCGACCCCGTCACAATACTTTCCTTATACATTATGTATATAAGGAAAGTAATAACTGTTTAACTAGTAATTTACTATATTTAGGATATTTTTAATTGATTATTTTCCTAATATTGTAGTATGGAATGTTACGTTCGGATAAGTATTAAATAAGACAAACTAGTTTTCTTTTAATTATTCAATTTCGCAAAATTACTCTATTTAATATTCCAGATAATGAAAATCACCCAATTTAAGTAAATTAGCACTGAAGAACTTAATTAAATTATAAACATTTTTGTTACTACGGTATTCTTATGTTCAATTTTTTAAACTTTAAAACATATATTTCACGCTCCCTTTTAGAATTACAGGCTCATAATAATTGCGTATAATTCTTTTAAAAATATCCTGGTGACTTGTTACAATTTGAAAGAAATTAGTGATAATATCTATGATTCTTTAATATTTTTTTACCAGACATGTGACTGTTCAATCATTCGCGTATTTCTATGCACTATTATATATAATAATTCCCGAGTCTGTCTGTCTGTCAGATGGCACTTCCCTAATGGCTAGATACTTGCAATTTGCTACACGGCCCATCAGTTCTATAAAACCCCTTTGAAAATCGAATTTTTCAAAAATGTTCATTTGAGGGGGTATGCTATACACCAAAACGTTTAGAAGTGAAGTGGTATAAATCCATAATTTGAGATCAGTGAGATAGAGACTTCAAATTTGGTGTATAGGCAGATAGTTCAAAAGTGTGCAATTTCAGTTTTCTAATATTTGCTAACTTAGCGGAACCTCACTTGCCGAATAAATGAGAAACGCATTTGTTAAAGTAAGATAGACATACAATTTGACGCAAGGGTAAACAATTCAAAAAGACAGACTGGGAAAAAATAGTTTTTCTAAAATTTTAATTTCATAGGGGTTCACCATACCAAAACTTTCGAAATATTGAATGTTCGTAAAATGCATCCGTGAGAATGAAACATTAATATTGGTATCAAGTAAAGACCGTATGATGGAAAATAACGAAGATAATTATTGCGTGGCAATATTTGGTATTTTGATGGTGGTGCACACTAATATGCTCTATTGCTCTAGAAAAACATCGTGTTTTCAGTCAGATACAGATTTTAAATTTGGAGCATCGATGAACAGGCCCATTGGAAAACTCGAATTACTGAAAAATGCACATTCATTGGGGTTTGATTATTGTGAGACCGTTGATTATCAATGAATATTCGGCTTATATATATTAATTTCAAAGTGTAATAATAATTTATAATAATAATTTATTTAATAATAGTAATTTATTTAATAATAATAATTTATTTAATTAATTATTATTACTATAATAATAATTTATAATAATAAAGTTTAATATAATTTATTGAATAGATATATTGGTAATGTGGTACAAGGGTCAAACGTTAGATTAAACTCCCAGAAAAAATTGAATTTTTAAAAGAATTATATTATAAGTGGTACTCCGCACCAAAATGTTCAATAGATAAAATAAAAAACACACTTTGCAATGCGAGACTTTAAGTTCCATGTATGTGTAGATAGATAAAAAGTAAGAACGTGTACAATTTCAGTTTACCGATATTTGCTAACTTAGGGGTGCTGCACACCAAAATGACCTATTTGTGAAACAAAGTGCCTTATTATTTGTGAAATAATATACACTATTATATGTGAAATAAAAACGTAATATATGGTGTACTGTCCAATTGTTCGATAAACCCCCAGGTAATTAACTAATTTTTTTAATATTTTCATTAGAGAATGTGATCCATACTAAAATGTTTGAAATGCGAAATAACAGAAACATATATTTTGCGATGAGAGAGCTTTTAAATTCGATGCATGAGTAGATAGTTTGAAAGCAAGAAGTACAATTTCAGTTTTCCAATATTTGGTTTTTTAGGAGCGTCACACATCAAAAGAATGGATTTGAAGAAAAAGGAGACATGTCTTATTTTAAATTAGATACATACTTTTAATTTAGGAAATGGGTTAATCTTTCAAAAAACACAATAAAACCATATTTTTAAACATATATTCATTAGTGGAGCGATGTACTCCAAACCAAAACTTTCGAAACAATTCGAAAACTTTCGTCTTTGACACACCCTTAAAATAATAAATATTTGAAAATAGCAATTATCCATGCTGGTTTGATCATATGATCTAACTTTGTACCAAATTCCAGGTCCTTAGCTAACTACGTCTTGAGTTTAACGCTCACTCGACTATTCCAATAATTTTGCTTACGACACGGCCAAATATAAATAAGTATTTGAAAATAGCAATTATTTATGATCTTATCATATTATCCACTAGTAAATGTACCACTTGTTGCTCTGGAGTTAAAGCTGGGTAATTATATAAAATAACAAAATAAATAACAAAATATATTTTAGATATACATATATCTCCGTTTTGAGAATTTGAGAAAGATCATTTTTTGCTAGGGTATGTGTCTTGAAATCTCTATAAGTGCTCCAGTAATTTGATTCTACCAGCTTTAATAACCCAATTGATGTGTGACTCTTTATAGAGATTGTACAGCTCATGGCTGAAATGTATACACCATACTTAATTTTCACACACTGGGTGAAATATCCTTCGGAATATTTTTTATTTAAATATGCTTAATTTGTCCTTTTCCAATTTTTTAAGTCCTTAGCTAACTACGTCTTGAGTTTAACATTCACTCGTCTATTCCAATAATTTTGCTTAAGACACCGCCAAATATAATTAAATATTTGAAAATTGCAATTATTTATGATCTATCATATTATCTGTATCCCCTGTTGCCCTGGAGTTAAATCTGGGTAATTATATAAAATAACAAAATAAATAACAAAATATATTTTAGATATACATATATCTCCGTTTTGAGAAAGGTCATTTTTTGCTAGGGTATGTGTCTTGAAATCTCTATAAGTGCTCCAGCCATTTGATTCTACCGCAATTCTGAATTGCAAAAGTTTTCAAAACAAACTACTGAAAGTCAAAAAGTGAATTCTAAGTCAAATAGCCTTACTCTTATGATCACCACTGAGAAAGACTCTGTGAAACTGAAATATTGTTTATCGAAACCTGCAGAAAAATCTCAAAACAAAAAGACTGTGAGAAGAGTAAGATTTAATTTGCCTAAGAAAGTGAATGACAATACTGTTCATATCAGATCAAACTTTCATGCTGATAAAAATCAACATTATCAATTGAGAAGTAATTCAAATAACTTTGATCATAGAGGAAATGGAAGAATCATTTACAATAATAATTACAATAATAGATACACACCACACCAAAAACAAAATTATATGAGAAGTAGAAACACATGTACACCTTATAATCTTAGATCTTATCAAAGATTTTCACAATATTAAATTTTGGTTGAGTTCACAATTTCTCAGAAATTTATTTATGCAAGAAAATAATAGTTCAACAACAAATTAAAGTATAATACTTGTTTAAATTTTTGTATTTCAATATTGTCTTTTAAAATAGAATTTATGAGAAAATTGTCTGTATTTTAAAATTAATGGAAGTCTTGCATATAAGTTAAAGTAAATAGAAAAATAATTGATTTTTGTGAACTATAATTTATGAATGTTTATGTTGCAATTTAAATAATTTTGAATAATAAGTAAATTTGTTGATTGACTCTCCTTGGACTTTAAAATTTTTTTTGAGAGTCCTGTTTGTTTCTGATTTGACTTTGATTAATTTGATTGTGTATGATTGTGAAAAAAAATTGATTACTTACTCTTTAAGTTCATGAAATAATTTGAAGTGGTGTTGGTAAATTGAAGTGTTCCCCTAAGTAAAAGGAGGAAAGTTTTTGAAGTTTTGAAAAAAGTAAATGATTTTGTTGAAATAATATTAAGATTAAAATAAAGTAAATTAAAGTAAATGAAGTAATTTAAGTAATTTGAATAATTGAAAGTTAGGAATTTGAAAATATTTGAATAATTTAATGAAATTTTTGGAAGATCAAAAGTAAATGATCTCTTTTGATAAATGTTTTTGAAATTTTGTTTTGCTGAGAGAGATGAAATTTTTGGCTTGATGTGTTGTTGAAATTTGTTTTCTTGAAACTCCCTTTTCACATTGTTGTTTTTTTTTACCAGCAGTTTTCAAACATCTACACAAATTTCAGTTAGTCATCATTCACCGAAATGCTGCAAACCTTTTTCTGGAGGACTGGCTGGGAGACGCAAACATGAAGACAAGTTACACTGAACATTGAAGAAGAAGCAGCTGGGCAAATTAATTGTCCGATGCAAGCAGTAGGACTGGAGTCCTTGCTAACGATTGGATCTGAGCCCACCTAAGACAGTCGTGTGGCCAGGTGGGAAACTGAAGAAGCTTGATGATGATGATGATGATGATGAAGAGGATGATGATGTGGTCAGTTCAAACTGTCCAAATTTGATGTTTTGAAGCTTTTGAGGCGTGGTCTTGGCGTCCTGTTCTGCTGTTTTGTTATCCTGCACGCGAGTATTTTTTTAAAAAAAATTTTCACTCCCTTTTTTGTGTTGGCAACTCGTTAGTCCCCGCCGAGTTTGCTCTTCGGATGTGTTCCTGCACCTTTTACATAACTGACGTGGATTTCAAGAAAATTTCTCTCTTTCTCAGCAAAAATGTTTTGAATGCAATTTTGTTTTGAGACACATGAAGTGATCACTTGTTTGAAATGATTTCAGGTTTTGTGAAATAAAAGTAAATTGAAATTTTTAAAATAATTTGAATGATTTAAAAGTAATTGAATAATTTAAAATAATGTGAAAGTTGAATTCAGAATAAGGAAATTCTGAAATGTTTTAATGTCAAAAATAATTTAAAGTTAAAAGTTAAAGTGTTAAAATGAAAGTTTTAAAATGAAAGTTTGAAATTGAAAAATTGAAAGTTGAACCTTGTTCTCAAAAGTGAGAAATTTTTGAATGAGTGAAGAACCTCATTCCTTGATTATGACAAAAGTAATTTAAAAATTAATTTTCAGAATATTTAATCCCTTTTGATGAAAATTAATGCTTGTTTCGTGTCACTTGTGTGTTTTGGAAGTGACAAAAGTTTGAAATTTTGAATTTTTTTGAATTGTATTGTATTTGTGTATTTAAATTCATATTGTATCATGTTTTAGTTTTCGCATCCTCTGTGTGATCTCAATTATGAGAATTGAGACCTTTTGTTGTCAGGCAAAGTGCCTTGATAAATTTTTTCTGAATTTATGTGTATTTAAGTGTATTCATGTGTATTTCTTTGTAAAGGTTCCTTTAAGATGCGGTGACATCTGTGTCATCCCTTTTGGTTACTTTTGGCATTTTCCTGTGGTGATGAATGTTTTGGCCAGTCATTCAGATCTGCAGTGTCGTTGTCTTGAGAAACGGCGGCGCCTCGTTTTCTCGCCCAAAATTTTCTTCAAAATTACTTTACACTTACAGGTTCCTAAAGTTCTTTGTAAATTTTTGTGTTTTTGTGTTTTTGAGTGAGAGAAAAATTTTCCTCACTGTTTTTTCGGAAAATTTTTGACTCCCAGGAAGGGGGAGCTGTCATGCTATTCTGTGCGCCATGACCTTCTTGTGTTTTCCGAGAGAAAAACTCTCTTTTCTCTCTTGTGCCTGTATTGAAAGTTTGCTAAAGTTTGTCCGGATTGCCGTTTGTGGGGAAACGGAGTTTTGTTCGGAACCGTTGGTTTGGAGGAAGAATTCTGTCTCTATCGGAGAGTGACGTCGCGTCGCGTGATGTGGCTCTGTTGCTGGGCGCTCGCTTTCCTGCCAATCAGGAAGCGGCTTTTTGGAGAAGTGAGAATTTTTCGCCTTTTGCTCTCGCTCTTCTGGCCTGGACTCCCATGTTGTGAGGATGCATTGAATTTTTGTCTTAAAACTTTAAGACAAAGCCTTGGCCGAAATGGCTAAAATTCGATGGCCGTACCGTTGTTTCTGTTAAGAAACCATTTCAAGAACCTGGATGAAGAAGCAGCAGATCCTGAGGAGTTGCACATTTCTTTTTTGCTAATTCTAAATTTTATTTTTTTTATTTTAGGAAATTCTGGTTGCTCCCTTTTTGAGCTGGCTTTGTTCTCGAAGCAGACTTTTTCCTGGGTTAAGTAACGTGCCTTACTGGATGAAATTTACGGAACATTTTTCGGTTCAGATGAACTATTCCTGTTTTCCTTTTGCAAAGCCCATTTTGAACATTTTGGATAGATAAATTCCTTTAAGTGCACCTCCCGGTACAAGGTAACATGTTGAAATAATTCTGGAACTAGGAGTTCCATGGCAGTCTAAAGTAAAGAATTCAAAACAGGCACAGTTATTGTTTAAGTAATATAACGATAATATCTAATTTGAATTGAGTTGTATATTTAATAATATTCTATGATGAGCATATATTTAATTTGTTAATTATGATATTGAGAAAAATGCTCTTAATGAAAAGATGAAATACTTAATGAATATTGAAGTGAAAGGTAATGCTAAATAATTTGAATAAATAGATTTTGTTTAATTGATAAATGTGTATTCAATCTAGTATCCCTTGATATTTCTTTCTCACTGTTTACCATCTAGAATTCAATTCTTCTAGACTGGGAAAGTTTTGCATAAATGATAATACCTGGGTTACATATAATACTAACCACTATGATGTTGTTTTTTGCTGTGATATCTACGATCACTTTGGTTTTGTGTGTAGCGGAATCTGCTCCCACAAGTTGGTGATTTGTGCGCTACCACATGCGGCAACCTTCTCCGGGAGAGTTGACATCGAGAGAAACCAAAGGGATCAACTAGAAATATTAAATACAATTCGCTTTTCAAGTTGTAAAGTCGGCTAAAACCGACAGCTAAGAATCACTTCTAACTATTTAGAACATTTTTCAGTCGGTTCCGCAAAACATTTTTCAGTCGGAGATGCGCAAAACTGGGGTTACACTGTCATAACAAAATTGCAAAATGCCGCTAATTTACATTTATTCTAATTCAGTTATTATATTTTATTTTATTTTGAAAACATATTTGAAATAAAAAAGAAAAAGAGAGAGATTGAGAGAATAACGTACTTAGAAGATCAAGTGGAGAACCGATCATTCTCTGCTGATGTAACTATGCTACTTTCCTTGTCCTTAAGTGGAAACTCACTTTAATTCCAAATCCGAAAAAATATTTCTGTCGAATTGAATAAAAATTCTCTGTGCATATCGACCACTGAAAAAATCCAAAACATTGAAACGTGCTTCTGCATTCATTTACCTAATCAAGAAGAATCTCACCGAGTGGAGGAAAAGTTTTTATCATTTATCTCACATTTAATCAAGGTTTCGAAAAAGTATTTTTCTGACAACAAAATTTTTGATTAGAATCTGACAATGACTATGCTAGAGACGGATTTTAATTTTCAGTATTTTGACCATAAAATGTCGAATGTGTGTCATGAAATATTTCACAGTTGTAATTTTTTAATAATGTATGTTTTAATCAAAACTTTTATTGTATGCAAAGTTACTCATATATCAATTTTGCATTAAGTTATCATTTTTAGTTCTAAACAATGAAAGGAAATTTTACATTGAGCAAAGAAGGCGATATATCTCTATCTCTATCGGTTTTTATTTTCCCAAGAATTCATGGTATATGCTATGTATATAAGGAAATAACTGTGATAGCATTCTGATGGATCAATATCTGTGGATGGCATTCTTATGGGTCAATATCTATGGATAGCATTCTGATGGATCAATATCTATGGATAGCATTTTGATGGATCAATATTTATGGATATCATTCTGATGGATCAATATCTATGGATCAATGGATGGAATTCTGATGTATTACTGCTGGATCACGGTTTCAACACCCCTTAATAAGAATGCAACATATTTACAGTACGTAATATTTTCAGTCTGTCTGTCAGTGAGTTAATCTGTAAATCTGTGGAGATGATGTATTTTGAACAACTAAATTTCTAAACTAAATTTCTTCTTATAATTTCCCCACATAATCAAAAATTATTACTCCGTAAGCAGAGCTATTTCCTGTATTTTGTCGTTATTATTATATATTTATTGGGGTTACAGTAATTTGTTCTATCATGTTTTGAATAAATATTAATATACAAATATATGAAATACTGAACTAGAACGAGATCCAAGATTAAACGATTTCCTTTTAATTCAGCATTTACTCGGCACACAGTGTCGTCATACATGTCTTCAAAACGATACGACAAGAAAAGTCAGAAACGCAGATGTTTCAATGCGAAGAACATTAGATATTCCGGATCAGAAAACTAATAAATATGTCTTCAACGGTAAGAGAGGAAAACGTTAATGTTCGTATGTTGTGAATAGATATCCATGCAGATAGATTAAGTGCATAAAATGTTGAATCTTTTGTAATACATACAAAGTATATACGTTTTAACTTTCTATATGGATTGCACTTTTATATATTAAACACTAGCAGATATACCCAGCGGTGATCGTGATGGAAAATATAAAAATTCTTAACGCATTAATTTCTGCTTTTAAAAAAAATGTTATAAAAACATTTGTGAGACCAGAAATAAATCTCACACTGTTATGGTGAGACAGTTGTATGTACATTATTTATTGTGTCTGAAACATCAGATAATACCTCCAGTCTGAATGACGCCAAGGTTACAGCATGCCGATCCAAAGGTCAGAATACCATAAATTTAGGAGTGTCAAGATACAGAGAGGTCGAACGAATCTGGAAATAGGTGAAGCAACGACATTGGGTAAAAGATTGACCAATTTAGAACATGCTTGTGGCATCAGACTGAAGACCGCAAATGAGAGCAAAGGAGGCCTGTTAGTTCTGAGGCAAAAAGAGCCACAACCTACGCCATAAGAACGAGAACACTTGGTCAATACAGAACGACGACGAGAGTAACGGATTAGCAGCTCGACACTAAGGAGCACGAGACTTACACAACGACTAGATATATGGAGAGCACAGACTAAGAGAATGAAATAAGTACGAGTGTTCAAGCCAGCAGTACAATATGATCGGCGAATTACATGTAGGCGAATTATACTGCGAGTTGATTTCAGTGATATGATCGGCGAAGTACGTGCTGGTGGCCAAGACAAGACAGCCTTGAAGGTATGTGTTCCTCAAATATTACAGGTCGTAAATACATTTTAGGCATTTTTACAATTGGTCTCACGTTGTCTTGTTCCGCAGGAATAATTAATAAGAAGAAGATTTGTTGTAATTAAGTAATTAAGTATTTTATGTTGTTAACAAATGATTTTTTGTTAAAGTTAAATGGTGCAATCAATTTATTATTATATTAATTAATATTATTTTACAGAACTCGCGCGAAAGATGAATAATTGGAGAGTTAGCAGCGACAAGCAACGCAATGTACAATTTAATAATGAGTTCCTCTATGTACGATTTTACGTCCATGTTAAAATATATATTAATAATAATTAATCAAAAATACCCACTTTAATTATTGTTGTGTTTTGCGCACCACAACATTGAGTTTATATTTCCAATAAATGTTAAAAGTATGACACAAGCAAATTTAAAGAATGAAATATCCTGGTCCGTGTTTTACGAAAACATTTTTACCTTATAGAAACAATCATTTAAACACATTTGGAAAGATATGAATTTAAAACATAATTTTCCAAAATATTACCGTAATATTAAACCTGATGGCAATAACTGATATAACTATATGTAAGTATCGCACCCCTTATTTACTAAACCTAATCTTCATAACATGAACATAATGTGTTCAAGCTAAATTGTGTTCAGAGGCAAATTTTGAAGTAAGATATACCCGTATTAGTTTTATCCCTTTTCAACACAATAAAAAGTATGAATTTGGAAAATATTTGCAATATATATATATATATAAATATTAAAAGAAACTGAAAGTATCAAGTATGAAAAGTTCACGTTATCTTATATCTCAAGACCACACCTTAAAGAAAGTAATCGAATTTATGTCTACATCAATTTCTTTATTGTTTAAATTGCATACATACAATAAATATAGTCTACAGAATAAACACATTTGATTTAATTCCGTCGCTAAGCAACGTGATATACCGTTCTGGAAATAACATTTCGGAGAATGATCGCCTGCATAATGTAATTTCTATGGAAATTTAATTTTGCATTTTTTACTCATATCTCGACAACCCCTAGTCCTAAGAATACAAAACAGGGAGGGGTGAAATACAGTAGTGCCCACAGTGAAGTAGAGAATTCTCATACAAAGTTAGAAAAATATCCGTCAAAAACTATGGATTTGTAAACAGAACAATGAAAGAAAGAAAATCATGAAAAAATGTTAGGTGGCCAGCGCATGACTTTCACTACAGCTCAAATTCATTTTCTTATCTTTTTATGTAATGATGTCTTACATTGAGTTTAATTGCAGAAAATAGCATTGATGCTTTTCTGAAATTATATCCAATTTGGATTTTTCATGCATCTTCATTTCATTAGGCATCGCAATGCATTTTTAACTGTCTTTAGCGCCTCAAAATACCAAAAACAAATAGAATGTCTTGAGAATGGCTTATATTAGGGTCATAGAGTCAGACGTATTTGCTTTGCTGTCGAAGACTGCAAGAAGAAAGCATGTATAATTAATATATTTCCTTAATTTTAAGTTAACTTCCTTAATCAAATTGTTTTTAACTACAGTGCAGAAAATTTTCAGCTCCTCAAAATTAAACAAATATTAAATATCTCGGGAAAGGTCCATCTTAGAGTAATGAGGTTGGTCTTGTTCTTTTCATAGTCCAATATTATTACAAAAGTATTTAAATCACGCATTTGAGTATTTTTAACAATTATCGTGGGCCTTTCACAAAAAAGGCAGATTATTATTTTTTTTCTTTCAAATCGTACCAATATCTAATCAGCACCAAGGTCACCCACAAGTGACTTACGTACCAAAATTTATGAAATTTGCACAATCAGTTTAAGAGTTAGAGTGAATACATACATTATACAGACAGACAGACAGAGAGACAAAAACACAGACGTTACGCTAAAAATAGTGTTTTCGGGTTCTAGAGTGCTCAAAACTGTAAATTCGTCGAAAACTCGAGTTGCAATTTTCGACACGATTTCCATACTTTCCTTATACAGGGTGTCCCAAAAAGATTGAAATACGCTTTAATTCTTTACCTGTTAGAAATAAGTCAGCACTGTAAATTGAAAAAATGTGGAAAGTAAGGTAAGAAATAAGAGTACGTTAATTATATATTCATATGCATAAATTTCAAAAAGTTGCACTTTTTAAATATTTATACTACTCCGTGAGACAAATTTGATCAATCAGTAAACTAACGCCACAAGATCATTTAAAAAACCCGCATATCTGTATCTTTAAAACTGAACGAGTTATATTTAATTGAAAATTGAACATTGTGAATGGGGACCATATATCAAATTAGAAATGTAAATTTGTGACATATCACGAAAAAGATAAATCTGGATGATAATACATGGGATACGGCAACCGCGTAGTGGATAAAACTGCTTTATACGATCTCTGTCTGTGTAATGCTCTATTTAGATGCATTTGTGATAAAAAATGTTGACACATATTAACGTATTTTAGATCGAAACAATTTCCATCGACAATTTGCTTATGATCCCCATTTTCACTGATGAAAGTGCCTTTCACGTGGTATTGAAAAGTGGCATAATTCAGATTTTTTCCTTTATCATAATTTAGTCGATTTTAAAGATACAGATATGCGGTTTTTTAATGATCTTGTTGCATTAAAAAGAAAAATTATCTTATTGACCAAGTTTGTCTTAGGAGATCGTAAAAAAGTTTAAAACGTGTAACTTTTTGAGAATTAATGAGATGACTATTTCATTAACGTATCTTATGTCCTACCTTACTTTTAACATTTTTGCAATTTACATTACCCACTTATTTCCGATAAGTAAAGAATTAAAGCGCGATTTAATCATTTTAGGACACCTTGTATATTACCATACATGGTAGGAAAATTAAAATAAGATTCAAAGAAAATGTTTTAGTCTGTAGAGAAAGTCATGTACTACCCGCATCAGATATTATATATTGTCTATATTGAAATTGATATTATATATTGTCTATTTGTCTATATTGTCTATATTGAAAAGTATGTGCCATTGGTAGTGACCCTTAAACAACACAAACTATACTCTACTTCTTGAAGAAGCAAAAACAATATAAGTCAATAAATAAAACGACATAGAGAAGTTAGTTAACGTAGTTAGGTACAAATCATTAAAAGCGTATCAACAGCCGTTTAGGGGATACGTAACTCTTGCGTCACTACTAATCATGCCAATAAACTTGCATTGAAACAGACGAAATAGGGGCGCCAAAAATAGACCCTTTCCGCCTTTTTGCTTTCAGATTTGTTGGTCTATTTAGATTTTAGAAAATTAATCTAAAGTTTTGCCTAAACAAGTGCATGCAGAGTTGTATAATAGGGTGTGCCTTATTGTGTTATTTAATTTTCTTTACCAACTTAAGTGTGTGTCTCACAATGCATAATCCTATACGTGCATCTTTTACGTTTGATACTTTGAGTACAATTTTTTAAGCATTCATTGAATTTGTTTCTCATTTCTTAATATTTTAGAAACAAGTAAAAATGGCAATTATTTTTGTATGCATAGCAATAGTATAATAATTGAAAGTTATGAGAAAACATATCAGATGGGATTACAGTGGAATATTTCGTTTGTTATAACAGAAATCAGAAATGAAAATATGAAATTTATGTTTCCCACGTTATTAGCACATTTGAAAACAATATTTTTTCAAAAGCTATTGAATGATAATACTATATTATGTTCGTAAATTTTACACAAAATTCAAATAAAGATGATATAATGATAAAATGATGATATAATGATTCAATAAAATTATCTATACCACAATATATAAAACTGCTGTTTGGGAGAATATAATTTTCTAACATTTCCATAGAGGAAAAAAGTCACCTAATTTTCCCATGGCTGCTTTCGTTAAGTAAATTTTAGAAATTTGAATTATCTACGTGTTTTCGATATTACTTGATTCTTTCAAAACAAATAAAATAATTTAATAGTAGTTAAATATTGTCAGTTATTAACGTTTAATAAAGTCATTAATACATGTTGAAGACCCGCGTATTAGAATGTCCAATCAACTATGTAGTCAATAAAAAGTTGTAATTGCCAACGTTTATAGGACCATGAATATAATCTTAAATTAAAAATTGCAAACAAGTATTTAGGGAAAATTTTGCTAGAAAGTATGATATTCGTTCTACTAATTATACACATTCCAGTGCGAAACTTCTTTGTAACGATTGCACAAATATTCTGTATCGTTTAAAACATTGTGATGCCAAAAACACGCTGCAATTTGTGCACCAGTTTCAAAAAATCTATCAAGTATATCGAATATAGATTTAGGGGAAATAAGTTATATCTGACGATGAATTTTCCAGGACTGAGATTAGTTTAGAATTCGCATATCAAGCAAAGACAGCAAGACGCGTTATCAATCGCTGTATATTTAAAAAGATGTATTTCGGAAATCAATGCTTAATACTATCTTATTATGTTGTTGTTGAAACCCAGACCGTCCGACCTACCAACTATCTTATTATGTGTAATAGATTACATTTCAAATATGAAATTGTTCCATTACATTGCTATTGAATATGATGCTTTGGTTGCAATTATAAAAAAAATATGATGTACGTAACACATAATTTACCCTGCACATATAACAGAATTTAATATCATAACAAGACAGTAAAATCAATTGTAGCCTTGTTATACATTTATATAATGCTGAAATTCAATGGAGTCTAAATTCTTATATATTAAAGCAAGTTTACAAAATGCCATTCGAATATATCTCAAAATAATCAAATTACTTCGACATATATTAGCTGCATGTTCAAAATCAAAATTTATAATATCGAAAATTGAATATGATGCATTTGATGAATATGCATCATATGATTGTTATGATTGAATAACAATCATTGTAATGTAATATTACAATCCTGTAACAATCATGATTGTAATGTCAATCATATGACCATTATGATTGAATATGTTGCTTTGGCTGCAATTGTCATAAAAATAAGATGCATGTAACACATAATTTACCCTGAACATTAACAGACTTTAGTATTTTAGCAAGACAATGAAACCGATTCTAGCCTTGTTATACAAATATATAATGCTGTAATTCAATCGTGTCAGTAAACGACTACAGTTCTCTGACATGCATTGTCTGGAAAAACCTTTATATTGCGGACCTGCTTCTTCCTTTTCACATATCACGTCAAATGTGCCTCTACCCCACTGCAAAATAATTCCCCTCTCCTCCAATCAGGTTTAGAGATATCAGCACAGACTCCGAACTTTTGGATCTTACATTGTATATATATATATTGAAATAAGACTACGTTAATGAAATAGTCCTCCTATTATTTTTTAAAAAGTTATACTTTTTAAATTTTTATACGACCCCCTTAAACAAATTTGGTTAATCAGAAAATTTCTATTTTTAATGCAACAATATCATTAAAAAAACGCATATCTGTATCCTTAAAATCAACTGAATTATGATAAAGGAAAAAATCTGACTTATGCCACTTTTTCGTACCATGTGAAAGGTTGTTTCATCAGTGAAAATGGAGATCATAAACAAATTGACGATGGAAATTGTTTAGATCAAAAATACGTTAATATGTACGAAATTTGTTTTATCACAAATGCATCTAAATAAAGCATTACACAGACAGAGATCATGTAAAGCAGTAGTACTCACTACGCCGTTGGGGCACATAATCAAAATATGCATGTATTGATAGAAGACCACTGATATAAAGGGACCAATTTCGTTACAAATACTAGAAATGCAATTCACAAAGCATTCTCAAACTGCTTTCCTTCAACTCCCATACATAACTGAGCTCTTCTAATAATGATTCTGCAAATATTATGGAGTTCTTCACCACTAGTATTGTTGCAAGCATCAATTATATTTTGTTTAAGGTCAAGTGCTTTCAGTAGGCAAGTAATATAAACTAGTGTTCGAAGACGACTCCATAAGTAAAAATTGAGCGGGGTTAAATCAGGGGGTCTGGAGGATCATTCTGTGGCTCCTTTCAAATCAATCACTGTTTATCAAAGTTTTCGTTGAGT
>OX578134.1:10464756-10574756 GCA_951213105.1 Amaurobius ferox
TCTGCATAGATAACTTTTAAAAGTAATATTTTGATTAAAAAGTTTTTTTATCTTTTGGGGGGAGGTTACTTAGAAAATAAATTATGAAAACAATTTATCTTATTTATTTATTGACTCCAGATATACTGTAAACGAAATCAATACTGTAAATGAGTTCAAATGAGGAATTATTGGCACACCTTTAGGAAAGTCTAATTTAAAAATTGTATTCGGTGAAAAATACAACTATTTTATTTCCTAATGTATTTTTAACGTTTGCTTTTCGTAAGTAGTTCATGAAAACAGCTCATGCAACTTTATAAACCACTTGTTTATTTTATTTTATTTTCCCTCCTTTTTGTGGTTTTTTATTCATTGGTTTATATATTTGCTTTATATTGGTTTATATAGAAAAATATATTTAAAATTAATTAAATATTTTAACTATTTAATTAACAATATAAAATTAAGATATACTGTTTCAGTTAGGTATTTACGCTTGAAGTCGTAATGTATAATAATGTTGATGGAAGAACGGATCAAAAGATAAATCAGAACTGAAATATTACACACCATAATAGTTTTTTTTCATTGAATAAGGGCTGTGTTGTAAAAAAACTTTAAAGACATTATTTTAATTCTCCCCTCGTCAATTAAACAGAAGAAAAAACTTAAGTTGGAATTTTATATAAAATTTTTCGTTTGCAGAATGAACATAAAAGGAAAACTATTTGTTTCGCATTAAAAAACCCTGATGTATAGAGACAGGGCCGTATTTAGAAAAAAATGTCCCTAATTGAATAAAGAATTCCCTGAAGACGTAAATATCGACCAGCATTAAAAGAGCAAAAAAGTGATGGCTCATTTTTCATGTGATATTTGCATTTATTTGCCTAATGCAAAAGTGTCTTATGGTCAGAAAAAGGAGACAATTTTTCTAGGGAAAATCTACAATAAAGTATATATAACTCATAAAAGTTATGCAAAGCTTTTGAAACTAATATCAAATATATTTCCGCATTCAATACAGTTTTAGAAAAATAAATTTAAGTTTCTTGATATTTTTTTTCATTTATCACAATGAACTTAAGATGTCCTTATTCAAGAATATGTATTTATTGGTAAGTAAATTTATTAACGCGACTTATTTTCTAACTAATGCATTGTATTGTGCGAAGCTCATATTTTTGAAAAATGAAAGATTATCCTAAATTAAAAAGTTAGGACTCGAAATATAACTTAATTATGAGGTGTGAAATAAAATTAATATGTAGCAGCAACATATTTGCTCCTAACTCAACAGATATATGGAAGCTCTGATACAAACCCCAATGTGCAAAGTGCAACTAAAGTACTTTTTTACATTTAAAATAACATATATTGTCTGATTGGATTATGAAAAAAAATATGTGACATGTCTTTACTGGAAAGGAATGTTGTTAGCAAACAAAAAGCTTTTCGCTCCAAAAGAAATATGCCACTAGAAGAAGAATGTAGCGATCTGTAAAATTTGTAACCACTGTCATGATGTGGACTGGACATTTAAGACTACAGAGAGTTTGGAAGATTTTTATGACTATTAGTTCCATTTCTAGAAATATTTTATTTAATGTAATGGTTCCGTATTTCCATAAATAAATGGTTCAAGAATGGTAAACAAATGTACTTCCTTGACTAGCAAGACAGTCAGATACTATCGAAATTTTATAGCGCATTATGAAGAAGTGTTTTCAAACACTTGTCCCTAGAGATAGCATTCATTTTTATCAAATATGAAGACCGCAATGGACATGTATTCTTAGATATTACTGGAAATTACGTTTTCAATGATTTTCTGTACAATAAATTAGAATTGAAAATTCATAACTTTTATTCTTGATTGTTTTAATGCTTTGAATTAATACTATATACTTTAAAACGAAAGTATTGAAAAATAAATATAAAATATAGTCTTTAGTATTATTTATTTGATAACATAATTTTACATGTGGGTATTTTTTAATTTTGTATATTCACTTGCATCATTAATTGATTCAAAGAAATAAAATTAAATGTCCTTCAATGAAGTCCATATAAAATGTATTATATGCATTACAGTGCAGTAAATCGGAAATAAAAAAGTACATAAAGTTCTTGAAAAACAATCTTGAAATAAATTAATTTGAAAGGCTCTTCCTTCAATTAGCAGAAAAACCTCTAATTGGAGTTTTACGTAAAAAGTGCGCTTTAAGAAAGATCACAAAACTAAAACTATTTATTTTGCACATAATTTTGCAGACGTGGAGAAATCTGAATGGAAATCCTTAATTGAACAAATAAGTCGCTGCAGATGCACTAGCAAAAAATTTTGTTAAGGGTAAAAATTAAGGATCGTATTTCAAAAGGCACTTATTTGTCTCATGCATTTTTGTCTTTTAAATAAGAGCATGATGGTCAATAAGGGAGCTATAGAATTCAGTTTCTATATACGCAGTATTCATTTTTGATAATATATGCAATACTCATCAAAGTTTTGATATATTGAAAAATAAACAATCCAATTTTGCATGAAATGCTGTTTTATATATTTTAGAATCGAATTGAATATTTAAACATGTAATTTGAATATTAAACATTTGTGAGAAATGTAATACTGTCAAAAGCAACTTTATTTTCATTACATAACATAAATCTCGCGTAATTAAAATATTAATGTTGTCTTTGATCTTTGAATCTAATAATGATCCATTATCCATTCTCTTAATATAGAAAATAGCATATTTGAATAATTGTTCTACTTATGACGTTCAATAGCAAGAGACAAAAAATCATTAGCTGCTCTTGAATTAAGAAAAGTTGCTATGTGCTTCATAGATTTCTATGATGGAAATCAATGATGGGACATACAACTTCATAGCTGATTTTAGGATAGTACACACATTTTTCTTAAGTATTGCAAAACACGTCTAAAATATTTTACTATTTTCAGCAAGACTACAAGTATTATACGCTGTATTTATTTAATATACTATCTTGACGTACTGGAAAAGTTTTTCAAAATGTCAGAGCTCTTACGCTATGCAAATTTGCATTCACGATTTCTGGTTGTATAAAAGCTTATGTTTGTCAATTCCTTATTATTGCCACTGATGACGGACTAGCCACTATGTTGTTCGAAAGCACTATGGCATTTTGAAAAACTTTTCCTGTACGTCAAGATGGTGCATTAAATACAGTTTACAGTACTTGTAGTCTTTGCTGAAAATATTATAGTATATATATTGATTCGAGATCTGGATGTTTCTTAAATAAATCTTTAAATAATTTGAAAATAAAAATACTCTGTCAGTAGCAGTGCTAAACAGTGGAATAAATATAGAAACCAATTTCAAAAGCAAAAACAACATCCTTCTTCTTCAGGATAGTTAATGCAGATTTTAAAATACAACCAGTTTACAATTTGTAAAACAATTTATTTTCATATGGCGACTTATCACAATTTAAAACCGCGTCAATTTGACATACTTAAAAAAATATATCTAAAATACCGTTAATCTTGGAGCAATAGGCTTTATCTTATTTGATTCGTACTCAAAATTATGATGCGGGTAAAAAATGACTTTCCTTACACTATGGATTTATTTTATTTTTTTAGTTAAATAATGATGCACTAGATCCACAGCACAATGTTTTAAATATTGATTTTTACTCATTCAACATAACATTTGCCCTAAGTTTCTGGATTATAACATGCAAAACAATTAATTTCGAAGTACCAAATTAGCTTATATTTTGAGAAAATTTAACTTGGCAATTACAAATGTAGTTAACATCTTCTAAGCAATGCTGTCCATATATTAAAATATGTTAAAATTTACTTTATTAATCTGTCATCATTTTCGAAATCGTACATCACTTTTACTAATTTCGAAATATTTTCTTTTATTTGGCACTTCATCGATAAATTGACGATGTTCCGCCAAATTAGTCACTAGTCGCTGTGGATGCCAATTTTTTCGCCAAGTGCTACAAAAATACCACTATGTACATTTTTAGAAAAAACAATATTCAAAACCGGATAATACATCGAGATTGGTTCAAGCTAGTGTTCAACAGTTCATGTCAATCGTTTTCTCATTAATATTACGCACAAAATGAACACTTATTTAACATCATGAATATCCTGATTTTCTTATGATTTTCTCAAAAATTCTTCAAACATCTAGCTTTTTCCCAACGTTCTCTCTGGTTTCATATCAATAAAATTCCAATATTCACTGATTCCAATATTTGTACCATTTGTTTTTCGAAAAGCCCATTTGTTATTAAGATACCGCGTCCTTAATACTCACGGAGAAGCGTATTAACATACATACACACAATTTAACATACATGCGCGCACCCACTAACGTGCATACACCCACCCACTAATAAACACACACACACCTATACACACTAACACGCACATACACTACCAAATATACGCACACGCGTGCATACACACTGACATAAATGCACATTAGGGTGGAGCAAAAACAATTTTTTGTTCGAATTCTAGGGTAAAAAAAAGTTGTTCCATGGGACAAAACGAATGTGTGAAAAGCAATTTATGTTCCTGAGATCAAAATTTCATGCGCCACATGGAAGTCAAAATTCACTATTTCAGGCAAAAAGAGTCTTCTTTTTGTTCGGATACGAAATTGCTTTTTTCGATTTCAAAATCGGTCAGCATCAAAAAGGTTAGCTCAATAGATCAAATTTCAAATCCCTGAAGTTATATCGCGCTGCACATATGTTAAATTTAACTCAATTTTCTGACGTATGCTGTAAAGTCATAGAGGCAGAAGAGGGCGTCTAAACTTTTTAGTGAAAATATCTTAAATATAATTAGGCTTTTAATTAAATATTTTTCGATTTGTTATTACAGTAAAGCTGATAGAAGTGGAATAAAAATAAGTTATTTAAACATTATTTTTCCCCCCTTAAGTACATTTTGAAATTAACAGCAAGGCATTTTGCTTGTAATAACATATACTTTTTTCGTGACATAAGATGTACTGTAGTTGTTATTCATATAAAATAAAATACAGAAAAAGATATGAAAAACACTGACTGGCAAAAAAATATGTATAAATTCCCATATAAACGTTAAAGAAAATTACGCAGAAAATTCTGATTTCGTATTAAAGGTATTCATAAGATTTTTTGACTGAATTTCACTACGATAAAGCTATGCCGTTACTCATCTCCACAGACTTTTCTTGCTGCGTTTGCTACAATTTGAACTCTCTGTTGACTGAGTATGGCACGGCAATTTCTGAGTATTAATTTCCAGCCAACATTCCTGATATTGCAGATAATAATGCAGCATCTGGAATAATATTAGAAATAGGTGGTTCATATCTTTCGGATGTTTGCAAGTCGATAAGTGATATGTGGGTCCCCACACGTCAGGTATTGACGCTACATGGACCGATCTCGTAAAGTGGAGTAAATAAAGAAATACATAATTCCAGTAATTAAAATGAAGAGGCTTAATTTTAAACAATAACAAAGAATTTATTTCATTAAGATAAAACCATATTTAATATTTGAAAAAGTCAACAAATCCACATTGAATGTGTAATAATTCCAGAACTCGTAATAACTCATTTAATTTTAAAATCATGCAGCAATACCATTATAATTAACACACCGTGTCATTTCTACTTTTCCTATAGGACAAAATGTCTCACATACAATATTTCAAAATCATATACTGATAGATCTCCTTTATCAACATCTGTCTTACGTGTGATATACATTTCACACTTGCATAATTAAATTCAATTAAAACCTTTTATCACTCCTAACACTCTTCTTAATTAATAGGGAGAGAGGGTGAGAGCATACTGAACAATTGACCTTCGTGCAAAATACATGTAAAAAAATTGCCTACCTCGTACATTTGCCGTCGACTGGAACTTGTCATCGGCATGAGGGACCGGACTTCTCCGATGGGCTGCCTGTCTTATCGTCGCTCTCGTGCGACCACCTTTTAGCACTCCAAAAATTCAACTCCTCTCTCGATTTTCATATTTTAAAAGTTTAAGTCTCTCTTCATCTCTCCCCTCTCTCTTAGGCCCCCAGACTCTCATTGGTTCCGTAAATATATAACTCCGCCTTCCGGCTATCTAACTGGCCGAAGCCCCCCTTGAAATATCAGATATTTGAGTATTGTCTTTTTCGTGCAGAAAGTTCACACGGACATTTTCCCATGTCCATCTGGAAATTAATTGACCTCTCGGGTCAAGAGGTTCAACCCCTTCCGTCTGATATAGTACCAAGTGCTGACGTGAATACGAGAAGCACCCTTTTTCACTCTCGAACTACGTCCGGTCCAGCTGTGTCTAAGGGAACGTTATATGAATTGTCTCGCTGTATGAGGGACCATCCTCTTAGATCCACTTCCACTTTCAAAATAGCAATGTTATATTGGGAATTGAAAATTACCATATAACAATAAGTTCAGTGTAATCATTTACACTGAAATTAATTTCCAGAACACTAAAATTCCTCACCCCTTGTAAACCATTCGTAGATTTTCTTGTTGCCATAATTCTTCTGACAGCTAGTTGCCTTATGTGTTTTCTGTCATCTACAAGCATTGACAGGAGAATATTTTCTTGTTGCAAGAAAAAAACTGTTTCTTTGTATTACAGGATCAATAACATCGTTTAATCTTCTTTCAAGTATCTGGAATGAAAGATCACATTCCAAATGTGCCGCTGACTCTCCAAGCACAGTGGTTTTCTCTTTATGCTAAACCACATAGGTGTATAAACTTTCATTCTAAATTTTGCAAGTGTAATGAGGCTTTTGGATGGATTTTCAGTTCCAACATATGTGCAATTTTAAAATTATACAAGCTGTTGTAAGCCACCTAGAGTGTGCAACTGGTCCTGATTTCACGGATGCAAGACCATCAGGGAAGACACCGGAAACTGCTCTGCATACATCATATAAATACCTTTGATCAGAGCTCAACTTTAAATTTGTTACTTCAAAAAAAAAATTCTCCTCTAATTGGAGAATAGTTTTTCACTGCAAGATTTTCACAATTTTGGATTGCTTTTCCAATAGGCCCAGTAAATGTATTGGGACCTTTAGTTTCTCCATCGAGCTTTCTTAGAAGATGTCGCTAAGGTAATTCATTTGCGTGTAACAGACAAACGCACCATCGCCATGGATGACTTAATGCCACTTCCAATAGACGTATTTCTCCTCCTTCATGCCAATATTTACGTCTGTCCCATCACAGCCAACAGCGATCAAGATAAATTTTTTGATTTTTAAAGTAAGTTTCTCCACAAATAAATTTAACTTCACCAGATGAAACTGCAATGTGTCCAATATAGACAGAGTTTGGTTGTTGTACCAAGATGTAATGATCTTCTTGGACTATCCGTCTATAATACTTTATATATAGACGCTTTTTTACATGAAGTTTGGTTGCATCCTTTCTCCCTCCGAAATATAAACCGAGGAATGAGAAGCATAGATTTGTATTGAGTGGTTTATATACTTTGGTGAGAGAAGCCCTCTAGCATAGCCATACAAAACTACGTGAGCGCTTGCAAAATCGAAAGCCTAAAAAAAAGGCTCCTAAAGATTACAAAGTTTCTGGAATCTAGGTAAAGAGAATCATATGTTGCAAAGTTATTGGTCAATACTTGTTTCTTATAGTCTAATAACACATATAAAGGGCATTTTATAACTGTGCGTTTTTAGATTAAAATGGTCACTTTTCTTTAGCTGAAATAGTTACTTTTGACCTCTATGCGACGCACGAAGATGTGACTTTAGGGACTTGAAATTTTACGAATGTTTGTTTCATTCCATGGGCTAATGTTTTGACCCTGGCCGATTTCGAAATCGAAAAAAAAAGTTTTTCGTGTCCGAACAAAAAGAGCTTATTTTGGCCTGAAATAATGCATTTTGACCTCCATGTGGTGCATGAAATTTTGACCTTAGGAACATAAGTTTTTTTACACATTTGTTTTGTCCCACGGGACAACATTTTTTACCTTGGCCGATTTCGAGTTTAAAAAAAATTCCCTTTATTTTTCACTCCACCTTAATGCACACACACATACCTCATTCTATATACGTTCGATTCGTGTTCAAGAATTGATGAATCGTGCATTTCCGTAGAAAAGTCTAACTGGATTTTCGAACCGCCACAATAATTTCCTTAGCCAACGGCCCTACCGTGCTAAAAACACCAGTTCTCGTTAGATCTCGTTAGATCAAGCAGCATCGGGCGCGGTTAGTACTTGGGTGGGTGACCACCTGGGAATGCTGTTGGCACATTTCGGGCGCGGTAGCCCGGTGGTTTGCATTCTGCCGCAACTGCCGCCGTGTTCATGCGGAGTACGATCACTTTAAACATGTGGGTCCGTAAGTCCTTCCGAAAGGTTCATGGCAGGGGAAGGAGGGTACGGTCCCTGTGGATGCCTCCCCCACTGGGTTCCGGTCTAAATTGGGTGGCACTTTCCGGCCGTCCAAACGGTTACCTTACACCTTTCTGGTGGGTCGGACGGTTCGGGTCTCAACAACAACAATAATTTCCTTAAGCATTATACCATGTATGCACGGTACGTAAAAACTATGTATAAAACAACCAAAGGTACTAATTAATACTGTTACGAATACATGAAATACTTTGATGGTGCACTTATGGTTACCAAGAAAAACATTTACAGGCAACCATTGAGTTTAATTGAAAGTCAGGGTAAATGAAGGTAACGCGAAGGAGTTAAAACTTCATGTTGGAAAGCGGGCAAATTCGTTTGAGACAATAATTTACGTGACGCTGTGATATGTTAAACCACTACATTGCATGTATTTATATAGCAAAAGACTCGCAATGAAAATAATATATATATCCAACTTGCTAATTTTGCAAAAATAAATTATCAGTGCAAATGAAAATTTAAATAATAAAACATATTCCCAAGTTTTCAAATTTATTTTATCCTGCAATTTATTTTTCTCTCCATATATTTTGTACCTTGTTCTACAGCTAAGAAAAATACTTATTACTTCAAGTTTAATTACTACATTTTAATTTAAAAGAAATAAAAAATACACCACTAAACTAAATACTAATCTATATATATTAAACTCCATGCGTTCGTGTTTTGTCAAATGAGAACGGATGGAAACTCACTAAAACTAGTGACAGCTAGATATAATGATCAAAGCATTATGGTATTTTCAAGCTTTTCATTCGTAGAAGTTTCATCTCCTTTTCTCTATGGCCAAGTCCTTTAATTTGGACAGCACATTTGGCGAATTTAATGACACTATTTACAAAATATAGCAAACTTGGCGACTTGGAGTTTTGAAAACTTCTTGAACTTCATAGAAAGGCTAAGAATGTCTCGTATTACGTTGGTTATTCGAGAACTTTCCACAGATGATTCAAGTTAGCCATCGTTCAGTTCGTAACAATTAGCTTGGAACAAATAAATGTGACTTGTGAACATGTCAGTATTTTGAGAATGTCTGTTCTGCGAATTAGTTCAACAATTATTTATCGCTTAATTGTATATATCGGTTGCTTTGTGACTTTGTTTGAAAATGTGAATTATTATCTGCATCTTGATCACGATAATTGCTGCTTTCAAAAATGTGTTATTTATGTAAAAATTCGGAATCATTATTGTATCTTTACAACGTGATTTATAAAAATATGTTATAACGCTACATCTAAATATAATTGCCTTTCATATCAGATTTTAGCGGCTTTTGCGAGCTATTTCTTAAACGAATCCGGCTTAGTTATTTACAAATTGTGCCAAGATATAATCAGCGGTTAATCAGCACCAGGGTAATATATAAGTATCACAAGTGCAAAATTTCTTGAAATTTGGTCAGATACTTTTTGAGATAGATTGGATACATTCATTGCACAGACAGGCACCCAATGACAGATGTATACTCAAAAATAACCATTTCTGGTTCCAGAAATAAAAGGAATGGTTAAATATGATATTAAAAGAAAGCATTTAATTCCATCTTAGTAAACGTGATTTCTAGTAAAAGTAAAAATACATCTGAAAGCAATTTTCTCTTTTACTAATGTGAGCATTCCTGCGGCAAACATCATTGAAGTAATTACAGGAATCAATTACTTTTATTTGAAGCTACACGTTCTCCGTTAGCTGGACAAAAACAGAAAGTAGCTTATTTAATTGCTGTTCTTCATTTACGGATGTGGTGTGCCTTTTCTTTTCCACCCATTTCCTAATACCTTGCTTGTCAATAATTTAATTTTACCTGCAAAGTCTTAATGCTTCAGTGCTTTCAGAATGGAAATACAACTTTATTCTCACAAAACTTTTAACTCAGTAATGTGAAAGTTTATTAATGAAAAATGCTGTTATTAATTGATATGTTTTATTAGTTCTACCATGGAAATACACGTTAGTGGCACCATAATTACGTATTATGTTATATTATGAATATTCATATGCAACGTCAGAGTATCAAAGTTTTAAATTATAAAGTACGATTTTTTATAAATTCTTAATTTTACATAATAAAATTACTTTAAGTACGGAAATTTTATTGGATTTATCTAGGTGTATTCATTTGTTTTTTAGTTATTTTAGAATTTACACTTTGAAAAGTTAAATAACGAAAGTGAAATGCAATTTGAATTTTGTTAAAGATAAATCATACAAGCTCCGAAACTGCACAATTTGTGCTATGTTCCTCTTAATTATCTAGTATTTTATGTGCTGGTACTTTTAAATTAGTTTGATCAAAAATTATTTGGATTGAGTTGATAATTCAGCTCATGTAGCTTGCCGAAACACGGTGTTTCACTAGTGGTATCATAAAATATTTATGTTCATAATTTATTCCCTGGGAAAATATCTTGGATCATTCAATTGTACTTTATTGTTTCTTCTATGTTCTACCTTCCACTTTTTAGGAATTTTTATTTGGTAACGATTGTCTATCTGGGTATATTTCTCAAAACCGCAGTCAATATATTCGATATACATAATTTTTACGTTCTCGTCCAACTCGTATGATTTAACTTGGAATTATATCGTCGCAAACGTATTTGATAGCCAGTTAGAGCTTTTAAGCAGTGATTCCATCGGTATTAAAAAAATAATCCATGTTTATTGCATGCATAGTTTTAGTACCTAAATTAATAGGAAATATATAATCTAACCCTGAACTAAAGGATCTCAAAACTAACGATCATGAAGTATAAATCAAACTGCAATAAATCAAATTCTTGCCTTCACTTAATTTCAGACCGAGACAATTTTGTCACAATTAATCCAATATTTTCTTTTCACTTTTACACTTCCTATATATAAAATATGTGTTTAAAGATTATATAAAACATGGTTTAAATTAAAACTGACATTATCTTTTATACTCAATAACTCAAGCTAAATTGTTTAAATAATTCCCCGATCTTATAAAGTATCATCTACTACATTTATTAGTAAATACTTCAGTCTTTCTATAAATTGATAGCTGATAAGGAAATAATATGAAAAGTTAAAAATGCAAGGTTTGAATGATTATTAAAAATAATTATGGCTAACGTTTTGATTAAAAATATATTTCGATTGAATAGGCAACAATTGTATTATAAAAAAAAAAATTAATGAGTGAAATGTGGAAATATTGTATAAATAATTCCAACATTATTTTTTAATTAAAGCAAATAAAAATTTATCATATATATTAATCTAATAGATTTTTTTCTGGTATATATATAAGCTTATTTATTGCATTTATAACATACTTTCCACGGACGATAACTTTGGATTACAAAAATTAAGTACCAAAAATTTAAAATTCAAATATTTTTAGTGAACAGTAACATTAATCCGAGCGAGTACTATGACTTTCGAGAGCAAAAGGGTGCGATATTTGCTTTAGATAAACAACGGTGGTTTTTTTCAAAATTACGTAATCCCTAGGAAATGACACGGAGCTCATAATTTCTGGAAATCTAGACTTTACCTATACAAGCTGCTGTATTCAGTAAGATTAAAACAATAACTTCGATGTCTTGATGGATTTACAAGTTTTCAACAATCACGAAATAACTATTTTAAGCATGACTTTCGAGAGTCTGTGAATGTATGAATATATCCTAGTGCCCATGTTTAGCATGATTTTTGAAAATAGGAAGCTTGACATTTTTTCCAAAATGTCAAGCACGCATTTTTAAAATATAAAATGAAAGATTAAATGCACTTAAATATATTGATTAAATAATTGTTTTATCTGTCATGTTTTTTACTATAGAATAAACCATTTTTGAAACATTTAAAGTTTTTTGTATTATTACTTTCCTTGCTCTGAGCTAAAGAAAAGTATGGGAATAGTAACTGCGATCTGTACCACTTTTCTTTATAAATATGATTTTAGCAGTAGATTAAACAAACTTTTAATGTAACTGATGTATATAGCCTAGTAAAAGTCGGTAATCGGGATTAATTCACAAGTCGAGCTTTTTCATCATAAATAAATCGGTGCAGTTCATAAATACAGAAATTACTTTTATCGGTCTCTTGTCAAATTGTTGTTGGTTCATCGGAATTTCAATAACTACTAAAGGATGTGAACACAGAAAAAAAATAACGCACATTTTGTCAAAATCGATGGCTGTTCGTAACAGCACTGAAACGATTTAGACCAAATATGTATGGTATACTACATATATTATATAGATAAAAAATCCAATGCATATAGTTAAGTTAAAAACGACATTTTTAATAATAAGTAACATTTTGTTATCCCAAACACCGCTGAAGCTATTTGTGCCAAATCTTGTGTGACATACTTTATCTGTACAAGCATACTTTTTATCTGTACAAGCATGTATAATTTTCACATTCTCGTCCAACTCGCATGATTTAACTTTGAATTAAATCGTCTCAAACGTATTCGCTAGCCTTTTAAGCTTTTAAGTTGTGATTCCATCGATATTAAGAAAATAGTCCATGTTTATCGCATGCATAGTTTTAGTACCTAAGTTAATAGGAAATATATAATGGAACCCTGAACTAAAGGATCTCAAAACTAACGGTCATGAAGTATAAGGAATGCAATAAATCAAATATTTGCCTTCACTTAATTTGAGACCAAGACAATTTCGTCACAATTAATCCAATATTTTCTTTTCATTTTTACACCTCCTATATATAAAATATGTGTTTAAAAATTATATAAAACATGATTTAAATTAAAGCTGACCTTATCTTTTATACTCAATAATTCAAGCTAAATTATTTAAATAATTCCCCGATCTTATGAAGTATCATCTACTACATTTATTAGTAAATATTTTCGTCTTTCTATAAATTGATAGCTGATAAGTAAATATAATATGAAAAGTTAAAAGTGCAAGGTTTGAATGATTATTAAAAATAATTATGGCGTACGTTTTGATTAAAAATATATTTCGATTGAATAGACAATAATTGTATTATAAGAAAAAATTTTAAGGAGTGAAATGTGGAAATATTTTAAAAATAATTCCAACATTATTTTATAATTAAAAGTGCTGAAGAATTTTATTTCTCTTTTCAAGCGCTTTCCGCATTAAATTCCTTGTCAATTATTTAATTTTTCCGGCAAAGTCGAAATATTTAATTTTATTTATTAACAAAATATTAAACTTAACTGGAAGTTTAACAGCATTATCTTTCGGCGAGTTTAATAAATTGTTTGTGAATAGCTCTTTTCTTGTTCATGACGTAACGCTGTTATTAAAGTGAGATATTTGGAATGCATACGCAATTACTATGTATAATATGTAGATGTGAATGATGAAAATAAGATTATAAAAATTAATGAAGTTTTGCTTATAATATGAATATCTAAATGTTCCGCATGAAAAGTCTTGGGATTACATATATTCTCTAGTTTAGCATGTTTACTTTCCCTACAACACATGGTAATGTATAGGGAAAGTACTGGAATCGGGTCGAAAATCGCAACTGGAGTTTCAGACGTAACTACACGTTTAAGGCACGCTAGAACCCGAAAAAACTATTTTAGCGTGACATATGTATGTGTGTCTGTCTGTGTAATGACTGCATCTACTCTAGCTAAAAGCTAATGGACCAAATTTCACAACATATGTCACTTGTGGGTTACTCTAGTGCTGATTACATTTTTGTACGATCAAAACAAGGAAAAATAACTGGACTTTTTTGCAAAATGAAGCTCAAAAGTCATAATTATCTACTCTAGCTAAAAAGCTTATTGACCAAATTTCTCGAAATTGGGTAGATAAGTCACCTGTGAGATACTCTGCTGCTGATTAGGTTTGGGTACAATTCGGATGAAAAGAACTTGCTTTCATTTAAGAAATGATACACAAAAATTATCAATATCTAAAATAAATGACTACGTATGCTCAAATGTATTAAATAAATTCTTGTTTTATACGTAATTTTGACGACGAATAAAATGAGACTAACCTGCTAACTCTAGGACTACAGGAACTCGAGATATTTTAGTTGATTCGTATATTTACAACTCAGCCTTTGAAAATGCGTTGAGTCGCCAAATGAAAATGAAAATTGAAGTATAACTGCACATTTTGTGTAATTTCAAACAATTATCCGTGTTATTTTGTGCAAATAAATTCAATTTAATGAATTATAAAAGAAAGGAAAAGAAAATGAATTTAAATCTGTAAGGAAAGTAATGTGCTGGCCGCATTAGACATATTGTTAATTAGTGTCATTGAAAAATCCGCTAAATTTCCATAAAAATAAGTAAATTATTTTAAAACTGCAAATTGCATATAATTAAAAAAATATCTATTTACTGTGTTATTGTATAGAAAATCTCAAATAGTTATATTACGAAATATAAAGATAAATGAAAGTGAGTCTACAGAGCAGGTCATGTGCTATGTGCATGAAACTTTTTCTGCGTGAATCTAAAGTTTCGAACCTCAAATTCGAATTAAGATATTTAGTTTTAATAGAAACAAATACCTAGTGACAATATACCACATATATTAAAACATAATAGTACACCAGCTTGAAACTTATGACTCAATGAAATAAAAAGTGTGGAACGGCAGTTTAAAGCACAGCGTGACATGAAACAATTCAAGTTTGCATTGGTGAGCGGTAATTTTCTGGTAAAGATAGAAAATATTAAACGTAAGTGTTCCATTAAATTTCCTGTTGCCTATTTGTAGAAATTACTTGGATTAATTTATTTTATTTGAAACACCGCAGATCCATTATCTAGAGAAAATAGAAAGTAGTTTATTTAATTACTGTTATTTATGTGCGGAAGTATTTCGTTTCTCTTTTCACGCGCTTTCAGCATTAAATTCCTTGTCAATTATTTAATTTATCCTGCAAAGTTTAAATATTTAATTTTATTTATTAACTAAATATTAAACTCAACTGTAAATTTAACAACATTACCTTTCGGCGAGTTTAATAAATTGTTTGTAAATAGTTCTTTTCGTGTTCATGACGTAACGCTGTTATTAAAGTGAGATATTTGGAATGCATACACAATCAGTTGATGAGTTTTAAAAGCTGATGAGGGCAGCACATGATTCTCCTTATATAATGCAATGAATGTACTCCTTTTACAGTCAAAAAATAATATATAAGATCCACGGTACTGTGTTTATAACGCTGAATTGTACGATTGACGATTTTCCGGATGACAACATGTAAAACTATTTCAAAGTACCCAATTAACTTATATTTCGCGCAACTGTAAATAAACAATTATCAATATTTTTACCATACTTAATAAGCGACATAGTTCATATTTTAAAATATTTTAATAATTATTTCATCAATCAGGCGTTATTTTCTTTAATTTAGCGTCATTTTTTCAATTTTGACGATATTTTAGTCAATCTGGGGGGAAATATCGAAAAATTGGCGATACGTCGCAAGATTATTCGCTAATGTCGCCAAATGCATCAGCAAGTGTTACAGACAAACGGAGAGAAAAGCATTTCTTATATTCTAGGAGGTATCCCCGTTATATAACGGAAATCAGAGTTCGCGAAACATTACTTCGCATTTGGCGTCATTTTTATCAATTTGGCGACATTTCTGTCACTTTGGCAGCATTTAAACTTGTCACCAAGTTTGCGAAATTCTGCTAAATCTCTCAACAAGCGTTACGGACAGACGAACGGACTGAGAAATTTGTTATTCTTATAGTCTACTCTTATGTTCCATTCATGATATTGAATTCAATGAGTCGTCATTTCATTGAATTAGAGTCGGGTTCATCAATGCGGCGAATTTGTTTTCAATTGGGTGATATTTTCGTTCATTTGGCAACATTTAAAAAGTCACCAAGTTGGAGATATTCCGTCACCAAAATTTTGCCGAATCGAAGGTTTAAGAAGTGAGGCATGTGTGTGGTTATTTATGTTAGTATACGTGCGCTCGCTCGTTTGTGTATGTCTGTCCTTTGCTAGTGTGTGTGCGTGTTAGTGTGCATAAGTGTGTATATATATTAGTGGGTGTGTGCGTGGGTGTATGCTAATACGCGTGTCCGTGAGTCCTATGGACCCGGTATCTTACGAATGATTGGGGCGTTTCGAAAATAAAATTGGTACGATTATTAGAATCAGTGAATACTGGTATCTTATTGACGTGAATTCGAATTTTCAACCCCGTCACAATACTTTCCTTATACATTATACTATGTATATAAGGGAAGTGAAAATTGGAAGTGTGCTGCCAGTATGGTTATGAGTTTAAGAAGCATGCTGCCAATGCAATTATGAGTTTAGCGCTTACGCTGTCAGTGATGTGATAATATTAGGAAATATGCTGCCAGAGTCCTGAGTTTGTCAAATTTCGCAGCCGACTTTAATCCAACTGCTTTGTATGATTGATCTCATCAATCCAAACCAATTACCAAAATGTTTGCAAAAGTGCGCTAATTAAAAAAGTGTATTATTATCAGTTCAGCCATAAGGTATTCCATGTTAAAAACGCCAAAAAGGCAGATGTGATATGCAATCTGGATATAAATACTCGATAAATTTTAGTGAAGAAATAGAAAAAGAACTTAATATTTTATTTATTAATTAACATTAAGTTTCCAAAGTATTTCAATAAAATTCAACATCCCATACACCTCATTTTGTAGTATAATTATCTATGTTTTGAAGTTGTTTGTGAATTTGTTCTAATACAAGAAGTAATCACTTTAGTTTCAGCCTGGACACCATTAGGGATCCTTATTAAATGCGGTTGATGACATACACTCCTTCCTACGCACTTAACATTTTCCTTTTTTGTTTACAATGTCTGTTACAAAAACTGAAAATTATGAAATTATGAAATATATTTTGTCAGTCTAATATATTCAAAGTTATTCATCTTAGATACAAGCTACTTTTCTGAAACTTTCAAATTTGGTGTAAAACGAACTCGCACTATTAATAAAATTTAGAAAAATTGAAAATGGAAAGTAAACCAGTAACCGTGACACTATTTCTACAATATCTACAAATCCCAACGTATTGTGTAGGAATTACATATGTATTAGAAAATTAAGAACACTTATGAAATGCAAACGCAATTAATTGCGAGATTTTAAAAATAGTTGAGTTTGAGGAGCACGCTTCCAACCCAGTGATTTAATCATACCAGGCAGCTTACATCAAACCAGTTGCACTGTATGACTAACGTCATAAATCATCACGAATGTTAGCAAAATTGTTGCACATGGTAAAGTGTCATTTAACAAGTGCAATTAGCAGTACTTAAGAATGTCAAATAGCGTGGAACTATTCCATGTATGCGTATAGAAAGTTTTCTTACTATCATGGCATGTATTGCTGCAGTGACAGGTGTTACTGCAATTATATTGCTGCAATAGCACCGGTGTTATCGGCAGTGGGACTACGATTTAAAATATGGAAATTCCCCTATAGGTTAGCTCTGTGAATATGCTATCTAGTTTTAAGTGAATAAATGTCATGTAAGTAATTTTTCAATCAGCAATAAGTCGATAACATTATTTCAGAGTCGTTCTCGAGAAAGAATGTGCACTTTTCCATAAAGATCTTGGCACATTTTGAAAGAATAAAACGAGTTCCATTAAATGTATGTTTTTATGCTAACGAAAAGTAAGCGTTTTGCTTTTCAGTCATAATTGGCACACAGGGTTAATGTAAAGTACATGCGAATCACAAACCCTTTCGCGACGAACGGAACGCATAGGTGCCAGATGCGAACATGCATTCAAGGACGAGCGGCACTCACTCGTGCCAGAGGAAATTTTACCGCAAGCGGATAGTGGCACGCATAAGTGCCAGTACGCAGAACGTTTTAATTTGTGAACTAGATAGCGTTACTTGTCCATGGAACTAACTTCAATGCATTTTGCAGAGGCATGACCTTGGTAGAAGAGGATCGAATGAATTATTTCTCCATTTGGAGCGGTGAAAATCATTTTGTATCATAAACAAACAGAGCAATTCTCGTAGCATCAACAATTTTATAATTGAGTTTCGGTTTTTATTTTTATTTCAGCGTTATGATTTCGTTGGTGAATCATAGGAATATAAGAGAGTATTTTTTTTGTTTGGGTTTTAGAGGCAGTGAAATTATTCGTTTATTTCGGATAAAAGAATGGGAGCAACTAACGAGTATTTTGTATTCAGATTTGTATGAAAATTATACATCAAATAGAACATAAATATTTCTTTTATTCCTATAAAAAGTAGATTTCTGTGTTGAATAGGTGATTTTTAGTGAATTTTTTTCGAGAGTTAGGCTTAGCGCAAAAAATGCGCCGTCTTTTTCGACCAGTTCGGAAGCGAAGCGCGTCGTCCTTTGGGCCGCGACAGCTCCGGAATGCCGCCGTCCCGAAAGGGTTAATTTGCAACGAAAGGTCTATGAATGTACACTTTCGCCTATCTCTAATAAAGTGGCCATCTCTAATAAAGTGGCCATCTCTAATAAAGTGGCCATCGAATAAAATCGACTGCATCTATCCCAGCAAATAATTTAAATAGTTAGGTTGATGAACTTAGCGATAAAGCGAGATAGACGAAGAAAATGAAACACAAAGTTGTAGATCATTCTTTAATGAGTAAGTATCAACATTAAAACTGTTTCAGAAACCATTTATATGATACACTGTGGCTTTTGACGGATTATTGACCTTCGCAGGAATGGTAAAATAAACAACATGCACAGGAATCTAATTAGATAGTCTGTTCAAAATGTCTTCCGTCAATAACAATGCACATTTCAATTCGAGAAAGAATTCTTCTGAGTACATAGACTAACATTGTAGGTCTTACCATATTACAGTATCTAGCAACCTGTGAAGTATGATACGCATTTGTTGCCTTCCATACGCACTTTGTTCCTGATACTGATTACTACTAATAAGAAGACACTGTTCTATAATTTTGTAATTGACATTTTCTCTTCTATCTCGCTTTGTTGCCCAGTTTATGTTCCTAACTTTTTCAATTATCCACTGAGGTCGCATACATAAGTTTTATTCGATGGAGCATGGCCATTTTAATATAGATGAACTTAGCGTGTACACTTTGGGAACTTTTATGTAGACGATATTTGGTTTTTGAAGGACATTCCTAGGAATCATGTTTTTTTTACTGTACACAGTTACGTAATACGTTAATCTATAACACAACCATGCGCTGAAACATCATATTTCAAGTTCTGTTTATAAATCTAAACATTATTCAAAATTACTTTCATGGATAAATGCAGAAACATTTATCTTTGCAATTGGAATAATTCAAGATATTGAAATTTTTATTTCTGTGGTGTACTGTAATATAAAACTCTTATGTCCAGGAAGGACATTTGAAATCAAAGAAATATTGAAAAGGAAAGCCATAAACTATGAAAAAGAATCCAATATCTAAATCTACCATCCAGAAAGTGTTTTCTATCATCCAGAATTTCCTTACTTTTCGTTTTATATTTTATAAAAACGTCCATGCTTGAACCGTAACCCATTTTTCTCCTGATCAAATTTAACGCAGCATTTCCCGCTTCTTAAGTCTAAGAGTTCCTTAACATAATCTTTTATAGAGGACAGAGGCTTTCCTTGAAAGCTTCCATTTATAGTTTGAGCATTTTTTAGACGTCATATTTTTCATGCGCCTGAGTAGTGTATATTGCTAAATATTTCTTTAGATAAAAAATTACTTCCATTGTCGACAAAGGATAGTGTTTACTTTATACTTTTATAGTGATTACTTAGTATAATTTTATAGTGATTACTTAGTATACTTTTATAATGTTTACTTAGTCAGAAATAGTTTGATGAATACGATTTAGAATTTAATGCATGACGGATACAGAATAAACTTATGATTGCTTATAACTTAGCAGTGAAGTCATAGAAAAAACTCCGATATGGGCAGCACATGACTTACCTTATATAATGCAAAAATTTACATCTTTCACAGTGAAAAACCGATGTATAATATCCATAGCTCAATGTTGTAAATGTCGAATTGTACATTTGGCGCCTTTCGGCTGACAACATGTAAAAGTATTTCGAAGTACCCAATTAACTTATATTTTGCGCAACACTAAATTAACAATTCTCAATATTAATAGCATCCGAAATAAGTAATATAGTCCATATATTAAAATACTTTGGTAATTGATTCATCAATTTGGTGCAATTATTGTTAATGACAGTTTTGTCATTTTAAAGATATATTTGTCCTGAGGCGACATATCGCCAAGTTGACAATGTTTCGCTAAATTAGTCATCGAGTTAAAAAATTAATCACCCAAGCGTTACAGATAAATTTATAAAATAAATTTACTTTTCTTAAATGACTATTTGTGAATCATTTGGCTTCAGAATGCAAAACTATTAACCAAAGTATTTTTTCCGTGAATGGAACGAACTAGATCCAACAGAATGATGCTAACAAATTTATCACATACTATTACATATGAGAAGTGAACAAATATATTTCACAATAGTTAATACATGTTTTTAATATTTATTTTCAATAAATTTATTTGAAAAATGCACTATGTGTTGAGAACGATTCATGCTAGCGTGTTTAAATTTGTATCATACGTTTTTTAATAATAAATTTATTTAATATTATCAAATGTTCAGATATTCAAATGCTTTATTTTTTTTTAAATTTCATTCGAAAAGTCTTCGAACATTCGATTGCGTTAAAAATCAATAGGCTTCCAGTATTCACAGAATGTAATATATTTACCAAATATCATTCGATACGCTTCATTCGTTCGTGAAATATTGTGTCCATATTCTCAGGCACACACACACTTGCAACCATACGCACACACACGACCTCAAAAACGTTCTTTTCAAGTTCAGATATGCTTCAAACGTGCTCTTTCGTCGAATACTCGAATTGGACTTTTCGACCGCGTCACAATACTTCCCCTATACATTACACTATGTATATTGGGAAAGTAAAAATCCACTGTTATTCAGTCAGAAATATTTGTTTGATGTGTGACATTCCGAGACATGTGTATAATGAGTGAAAATAAACTCATGATTATTGCATACACCTTATCAGTAAAATCAGTAGAACATATTGAAACAATTTTTAGGGGTTATCATCAAACTTTTTCGAGATATTAGACGCCTGGCGTCTTACTTTTTCCATCGGCGCGTGATATCAATAGACGGAATCAAGGCATTCACTTGATAGAGCTTATCAAATTGGTAGGAGCAAAGATCCGAAATAATTTTAGCGAATTTCAGCAATAGAAAATGTAATTTTTATTGTTTCAGAATATTAAAATGTAAAATTTTGTAGAGGAAGTCATGTATTGGATGTGTCAAATGTTCCTCATTTTGTTGATTTATCAAGGTTTCATGTAACAGTGTATAATATTAGTAGTATGTTTCTGCATTTAACTTTCAAACCAGTTATTTCACATGCATTAGCGTTTTTCATAATTTTAAGAGGGCTTATATTTAAATAATTTTTCTGGTAGATGGATTCCCTTCGAAATTGGTAACGATGCTAATTCCCCATCCAGCGTTCCCATAACCCAAATTAGTACATATGTGTTTAGAGCAGTTATTTCTTGTTTATGGTATTGAATTGATTCAATGATATTGTAACTTTGTAGTTGAATTTCAATGTTTTCAATAAAATGGTTTTTCCATTTTTACTAGTTTATATGTTTTCTAAATTGTATATACACTGCTTTTCAGTTAAAGGAATGGAATAAACTAATGTCTGGTAATATTTTATGATCCCGGTCGACTCTTTAAAGACGTGCCTTAGTTACTCAAAAAGGTTAAGTTACTTTATCTTCGGTTTGAAATTGTATAAAGAAACCTTTTCCTGGTATACTATGTTTCTTTCATTTCATTTGTAATTTATTTTGAAACTGTTTTTTTCATTTGACATTAATGCCAATAGAAAATATTTTTTAAAACGACAATCCGTTTTCCTTTCGCCAGAGAATTTATTTTTGCTTCAGATGCCTTTAACATTCAAATAAAACTTTAAAGTAAATTGTGAAAATTTATATTTTAAAAATGTTTCTGCATTATAATTTTAAATTAATATTCTTATTTTCCTAAAAATATACATAACAAGAAATATCATCCATGCATAACGCATTGATTATGAAACACTCTCCAACTGCAATGCAATTTTATTTAAACATCTCTAAAATGCGGCACATTCATAGGTAATATTTTTAAAATTATCTCAATACCACATTAATTCATTATATTTGAAAACTTAAAACTTCATTGAAAAAAAATGAATTTTATTTAAATGATATCATTGAAATAAAAGTCGTCTGGTTTAGACATCTCGAAAATGCGATACATTCAGCGGTAATATTTTTAAAATTATCACAATAATGCAATAATTTATTGCATTTGAAAACTTAAAACGAAAAAAACGAACTTTATTCAAATGACGTCATTGAAATATATATCGCATGGCTCTATGTGTAAAAGCTGTAAATATTTCATTCATACACTTTTATTCCATTCATTTCATTCATCACAATAGTACAATAATTTATTTTATCTAAAAACTTAAAACCATGAATGTAAACGTAATTTAACTGTATGCTTAAAACTTAATCGTAAAAGTCTGCTATAAAGTCGTCTGTTCTCTATGTAAAATCAATGAATGTTTCATTCATATTAGCTATATATCAAACTTAAAGAGCTAAATAATTTTCTGTTAAAGAAATTCAGCAATCCGTATGTAACTCATGATACATTTTTATGTGATTATATTCCCCATAAATGAAAATTAGGCTTCGTTGTAGAAATAATGAAAGTTTGATGATCATTTAAACTCAAATATATTGTAATTGCGTTGTTCCAGAATATAGATGCACTGAAACTAAGCAAAACTAAAGCGTTTTTAGGACGCATACAACACAAAATATAAATTTAAAAAAACTTTAAAAATTACGATTTTGACACAAGATGGATGGCGTTGAACAGTTAAACTCAAATATATTGTAATTGCGTTATTTCAGAATAAAGATGCACAGAAATTAAGAAAAAATAAAACGGTTTTAGGACGGATACAACACTAATTATAAATTAAAATGATCTTTAAAGATCACGCTTTTGACAAAAGATGGATGCCATATTTTATTCTAAAGTGGGTCACGTGATCTCTTCATATAATATGGGTGTAATCATTATTTTAATCTTCATTTAAAAAGCTTCCAAATATATATTTTGCTGATTTTTTTATATGTTTTATGGAATTATTTGAATATTTCCTAAAACTTTCGAAGCAATTTGTGAATTTTAAATTCGCTTAAAAATGGTTAAAAAATTATATCTTATAGGGTTCAATATATTTCATTTTTCAACCCGAGTTCAGTCCAAAACTAATTGGGGGATATTATTCATTTATATTCCTGTAGGTTCCATAGACCGCGCGCGCGCGTCTGAATAACATACTAAAATTTCATTATGATAACGTCATTTTTACGGCAGTTATCGTGTTAACGAACAGACAGACAGATAGACAGAATGAACTATCATATTATATAAATCCATTATTTCATAATGTTAAAAAGTACCTTCATCTGAGAACTAAAACCCAGGAATAGTTTGTCATGATCACCAGACGGAAGGTATTCATAGTATCCTTACATGTTATACCTGTAAAATAGATGCAACACAATGGAGTGTGATTTTTTTTTTTTTTACAAATTCATTGATATTGTTGCTATAACTGGATTGGCTTATTTATGTATGTGAATCCAACGTACAAAACCAAAATCCTCTTCACACGTAATCTATTCCTCAATGTCTTGGTTAAATAATTAACAGAAAGTCTAAAGTATTTAAAAGTTATAAACCGTACGCCACAGAATAAAAAAAATCTGATGTGGGCAACACATGACTTTCCTTATGTAATGCAATGAATTTACTACTTTTACAATAAAAAATTAGGTTTTTCTTATAGTAGATATTTATATTCCTTCCAAGATATTGAATTTTCATCAATTAGTAGTCATTTTTATTGATTTAGTGTCATTTTTATCCATTTGGCCAGATTTATAGTAGATATTTATATTCCTTCCAAGATATTGAATTTTCATCAATTAGTAGTCATTTTTATTGATTTAGTGTCATTTTTATCCATTTGGCCAGATTTATCCATTTGGCCAGATTTTGGCCAGAAACATTTAAAAAAGTAGCCAAGTTGGCGACATTCCGCCAAATTCGTCGCCAAAATCTCGCCAAGCGTTATGGCCGAGAAATACGTTATTCTTATAGCAGATACATGACTATAGGCGTCCAAATACAAAAATATTACTCAAAGTATGTTTTCTCATGAATGGAACGAACTAGATACAAGAGAATGATGTCACCAAATTTATCGCATGGTATTACTACATATGAAAAGTCCAGTTTCTTCTTGCTTTAGCTTGGGCGTGTGTGTACTAAGTTTTAGTAAACCGCGTCGGGCAAAGTAATTTACGATGGATGTGCAGAGAGTTATTACAAGTGTGGAGGAGCTTTTCATATCACCGGTGGAAGCAAATGGTTTTCAAGATTGGAAAAAGTTATGGATCCAGCATGGTGGATACACGAGTGAACAGCTTACTGCGGAGCCAGTAAAGTATGATGTGGAAATTTTGAAGGACTGGAGAGGTAGATTGGACTGGAAACAGCTAATGATGGGCAATGCTATAGACCCGAAGAAGGGTCGGTTAAACCTGGACAATATTAAGTTTGTGGAAGCAACTGCCGTGAAAATGGCGCAACAAAGAGTAAAAGACACGCACGCTAAGCAGCGGGTTCAAAAGGAAAGGAAGGACTGGGCCGAAATTATGGAGGACCAGGACCAGACACAAGGAGAGACTGTTTCTTCATCGGAGGACGAGAAAACTCAAACTGCAGCCGTCTACGAGGCAGCCTACATCAAGTCCCAAGGATGTGAGAGCGACCAGATGAAAAAAGACTCCGCGGAGTGGAGAATTTACAGCCACTTCAAGATCTACGACTGGATCATCGCCAGACTAGAGGAGGAGCTGGAGGAGGATGGGATCGACTTCGAGCGAGCCAAGATGATAAAGACAATTTTAGCAGGTACCATTTCTGATTCGAATTTGCTAGCCAGCCACCCTAATCGTAACACTCTTGCTAATAGAATTTCTTATAGTCTTGTTTATGATATTCATAAGGATAGGAAGCTTAAACCTGAAGATGAATTGTATCTCAAATTTAAACATGAAATGTTCGGTAAACTGGAAGGTTACATCACCCAGCCTAAAAGTAAAAAGCAAAAATCTCTGATTTTTTTAAACCCTCTGAGGACATCCAAACTAAAAATAAATTCAGAAACTTAAACGTCGAGGAAGTCGAAATGACTGATGCGCCCCCCTCCCCCCTAAGGAAAAAGTCGTGTCTTTTTATGTGGACTCCACAATTAATTGGGGAGCCCTCATAGAGGACTTCAACAAAACTCTTGAGTGTAAAGTTCAGGGTCTTCTCATGGGGAGAGTGATCCGGATCACTCCTGGGTCCGTTGAGGATTACAGGAGTGTACAGGCTCACTTAACCCGTGAGGGAATTCCTTTCAGTTCTTTAAATTTGTAAACGGATAGGCCGAGGAAAATTGACATAAAGGGCTTGCCCACCAATACTAATGCTGAGGAGATTAAATATGAGCTAGCCACACTTGGCTTCAAAATTGTTAGGATGACGCAGCTGAGGAACAGACATGACAGGACCCCCCCCTCCGCATCTTCTTGGTCAGACTTGAGCCGGCGGAGGGATGGGCGAGGATTTATGATGTTAAATCCCTGCTCTTCATGCAGATATAAGTCCAGTTATTTAAAGCGGGAGGCCATAAAATGTGTTATAATTGCCAGCTATGGAATCATCATTCTGATCAATGTACCCTCCCCCCCGCTGCCTCAAATGTGGCGAGGGACATCCCACGAGAGACTGCACTAAAAATAGGGACACCCCGGCGAAATGCGCCAACTGCTCAGGCTCACACCCTGCCAATTTTAGGCACTGTCCCCAAAACCCCTGGTTTCGTAAAAAGACCCAGGAATTAAAGAAACTCCAACAAACTGATAAAACTTCACCCACCCTTGGCGAGGATAACTTTCCCCCCTTCCCACTAAAAGAACCCTCCCTGTACAGGAAGTGCCGGCAAGTGCCGAGACGGTAGGAGGAACTACCGGCGAGCACTTAGCCCAAGCGCAACCTGTGTCAGATAAAATCCCTCAAATGCAAATACTTTTCTTGAGTTCTTGAGCCTCTATAAAGAGGTCGGAAAATTAATTGACATTAGCAAAATTAGCAGCATTCTAAAAGATATAGTACAAATCCTTAAAGGCGATGAAGACACCATGACCAAAACTTTTCAAATCGTCGTCATGGTAACTAAAATTATCAAAATCCAAACCCCCCAAATTTAAGTGTTTTACTTTCTTTTGGCCGGCTAGCAGAGAAGTTTCTTTATGGATACTTCCCTCATCACCTGTTCTTGCATTTGGACTTTTTCCCACGTGACTCACACACCTTGATGATTGTGTATGGACTTTTCCACGTGCCTCACATACCTTGATGAACACTGCGCCAGCTCTTACGACGACGCCCCGCCCATCAGAGGGCGTTTTACACCAACGGACTTTTTGAAAAACAAGTAATGTCAAAGCTACAACACATGGAATCGTACACCACAGAAGATAAAGGCGGCAACGCCAGGTGCTTCATCCACGACGACGAACGAGGGATATGAAAAGTGAACATGTTTCTCAACAATTAATATATATATTTTTTAATTTATGGGAATTTTTGATAAATTTATTTTTAAAATGTGCAATATCTCGAGAACGGTTCATGCTAGCGTTCTAAAGTTTACGTCAATCGTTTTCTAAGGAAAAATTACATAGGAAATGTCTATTTGCGTAACTTTATTAAAGGTTTTGATTGTTTGATGATTTCTTTCAAAATTTCACTCGAAAATTTAGGGATGTTCTGAACATTCGATTACGTTTAAAAACAACAGGCTTCCAGTATTCACGGATTGTGATTTCTGTACCAAGTCTCGTTCGAATCGCTCTATTCGTTCGTGAGATATCGTCTCCACAGACTCACTGACACACCCACACACACATACTTTCACACACACAGACATCGCCTCAAAATGTTGGATTCGTGATCAGAGATGCTTGAAACGTGATCTCCCGTCGAAAACTCGAATTGAAATTTTCGACCCCGTCACAATACTTTCCTTATACATTATATATATATATATGGAAAGCAATAATAAGTTGTAAATGCTAATACTAATGCCAGTAGAAGTGAAAATAAGCATAGAATATGGCGTGAATGCAGACCCATGAAAGACTAGAGACGGAAATACGGTACTTGTCTTATCATGATTTTCACTGTCAAAAACATATAGGCATGTTTTCATTCTTGCTCATCATAGCTGGTTGTAATAATATATTCAATAATTATTTAATATTTCTATATTAATGCAGTGAGTCCAAAAAAGATAAAAATGTTTATTATATATTTAGCAAAGTGAAAATGTCCTTCTAGAATGGCATACTGCATATGATTTTATCTTGTATTGTATTTTGCGTTTCATTTTGCATAAAATAGAAAATAAAACATTAAAATAACAAGAAAGATAAATCGTGCTTAAGACATTTATTTTGAAACACTTTCAACTGCAATGAAATTTTATTTAAACATCTATAAAATGAGATACATTCATGAGTAATATTTTTAAAATTATCACAATACTGCAATAATTTATTACAATTGAAAACTTAAAACTTCATCGAAAAAAAATGAAATTTATTCAAATACCGTCATTGAAATATAAGTTGCCTAGTTTAAATATCTCAAAAATGCGATACATTCAGGGGTAATATTTAAAAAAATATCACAATATTACATTAATTTATTATATTGGAAAGCTTAAAACTTCATCGGAAAAAATGAACTTTTTCAAATGACGTCATTGATATATAAATCGCCTGGGTTAAACATCTCCAAAATGCGACACATTCAGCGCTAATGTTGTTAGCAGTGTTTATTGACAATGCATATGAAGCAGCGGGGAGGGGATTTATAATTAGGTAGTCTCATTCAAAGTCCCTGTTTCGGTAGGTGCTAAAATGATCAAAGGAAAAATACGGAAAATGTAATAATTTTTCTATGTGGATTTCATATCGGTACTAATTCTGCCATTTAACTTCAACATTTTATTTTATTTTTTTAGAACTCTTCATGTCATAGGTTAATTATTTTCGACTGCAATCTTTTGAACAACCCTTATTTAAGCCGAAAACGGTGTATTATCTTCCCAAAGTGTAGGAAATTGCCAAATTAAGAAGTAAAATATGCTTGGTGTATCGTCTTCATATACCAATAATATTATAAAAGGAAATATTGTATGAAAAACGAATCCGTTTAATTTCATGAAAGCGCTTGCAATCCTCAAAAGATCTGGAAAGCTGCTCTACGAAATGATGCAGTTAATTAAAATTGCGAGTACGGACGATACTTAGATAACCGTGGCCCAAGGTTCTTTGATATAAGGTTGCGTAGTCAGCCCAGCAATAAGCCAGTTTAATCAGCTCAGAAGCACAGCGTATCATCATTCGAGACGTCACGGACCAGCGGGGACTTTGAGAGTTGCCAAAATAACGCGAGTTTTCGCATTATTATAAAGTCATAAACAATGTTTGTTAACTGTTAAGTGGTAATATCAACGAGTTAGAATATATGGAGAGAGTGCGGTCCAATCTGCTCCATAGTAAAACATAGAGCAGGTGCTAGTGGTTGAGGAAGAGAAGGTCATTCATGATTTGGCGATTTATCGCCTAAACTGTGTCGTGTACCTCCTGTTTTTTTTTTTAACTTTCAGAGGATGAGGGGGAACGGGAAGTTGTTATACGTTACAGGATTTTAAATAATATGTATAAAGAAAAATATGAAATAGGATTAGAATATTTTATTACCAAAACATTTTATTACTAAAGAATAATTTTGTTAATAAAGTCAATTTCGTAAAACAAATTGAACTACAAAGCAATTGCAAATAAAATATGATATGAAATAGATTACAAGTATACAAATTGAAGAATAGGCATAATATATTTAAAAATAATTAAAAAGTGTATGGAAAAATTGTATACATGCTTGCGTAAAATGCAGAATTCTCCACTTTTATCTTTGAAAGTTGTGTTAGCAGTATCCATATATGCTTTGAGGCGTAATACGACCGAGTCATTTTTACATCTGATTTATTTTAATATATTGTATGCGTACTGTCAAATATAAAACAATGTAATATTTGCAATAATGAAATATTTGACTTTATTTATATATTTTTTGACAATCCAGAATAAAATACAAAATTATGTCGAAATTCATAAATAGGGGCTCTATTGAAATAGCCACGATTCTTAAATTGTCAAAACGTATTCGGAAGGTTTTTGCATGTTTAATCGATATAGAATTTGGAAATTGTTTTAAAATGTTTTTCTATAAAGTATAGAAAGGCCTATCGAGTGCAATTCCCGCGTGCTAACCACTGGACTATTGTGCCAAACTACACAAGAGTGTAATACCAAAATACTTCTTAAAAACACTGGGAGTTTGGTGATACATCCTTTGATTTTTAATTTCTGAACGGGGGGGAATATATCTTTTTATTAATTTCCATTGTTACAATAGGCTCTTACTCATTTTAAAGAAACTTGCAAACGCATATCAGCGCAAGTAAAATAATAATTTGGTATACATTTGTTTCGAGGTAACGCCGGAACTAATTTATCAGTGCCGGACAAACGACGAACTCGAAGTCTAAAAGGCGTAGTTGGCACAAACTGAGGGATACTATAATATACATAAATACATATTATAGTATAAATAAATATCCCCATCTATACATAAATACATATATGAGCGCCTCCCTCTACACCTCGCTCACGAGCCGCCACTGCTTGAGACTCAAGCCGAGTTTGCTTCAGAGTCGATTCCTGTTGAAGTTCCATTGAATGAAGCCACGAGTCCAGGTTGGGCCATTCTGGAGAACACCAGAATGAATGTGCCATCCTTTCCGTGTGAAACACCGACCGATATATCGCCGTGTGGGCGATTGGCTGAGGTTGGGAGCTACGACCTTTCTCACGACGACTTGATGACCTAGGTTAGCTACCGTTATGTTTTAACCAAAACATGCCAACAAACATCAAAACATTGGAATGGAGAGTACAACCATCCACCGTAATCTGTTGCTCCAGTTTTATACGTATTCTAAAGATATAATTTCTGATTTAATTAAATATACAAAAGGATTTTTACTCTCCGAGTGCTCATCCCAGGGATTTGACCATACAAGTTCTGATGCATTTATGATATGTGGTTTGCCACTTTTTATTATATTATGATTAATTACGGAGGTTCTAAAGCCAGTGGCGCTCTGATGAAACCTGTGTCCAGTGGTGTGCTGAGAGATTCAGCTGCTGTATTTGAATACATCTGAGAATTTAAAATCTTGAATAAATGAAAATTCATTTTAACTTCAAAATTCTGTTTATTCATTTATGTATTTTAATTCATTTTGTTATTTGTGAAGAAGATGTTCCTTAAAGGTAAGATTTTGATTTTAAATGTTTTTAGGTTCTTCTGGGCTGTAGGTCATCGCGGAGATCTACTTCCCCGACAGGAGTGTGTGGACCTGTGGGTTATTTATGCGGAATTTTTTTGATCATGGCTTTTGCAGTGGTGCTGGTGTGGCTAAATTCTAAATTAAGAGGTCACGTTTGTGCTCCGACACTCCGCCTTTACAATAACGTGATCTTTTCATATAATACGGTTGTAATTACTATTTTAATTTTTATTTAAAAAACTACCGAATATATTATCCTGAAATTTTTTTCATGTTTTTTATGGTATAATTCGAATATTTCCTAAAATTTTCGAAGCAATTTATGTATTTTAAATTTGCTTACAAAATATTTGAAAAATTAGGTCTCATAGGGTTCATTGTATTTCATTTCAGCAACCCGGGTTCAAACCAAAACTAACTGGGTGATATTATTCAATTATATTCCCTTATGTCCCACAGACCGTCTAGATAACATATTAAAATTGCATTTTTATAAAGTCATTTTTACTGCAGTTGTCATGCGAACGGACAGACAGACAGAATGAACAAAGTCATAAATACTTTCCAACTACGTTGTAAAGTTTTAATAAAAAAGTAGTATTGCAGATGTCTATAAAATCTGGCTGTCTGTATTATCTATTATTAAAAATTTGCTATTCTTTCAGTGATGTTTGTGTTTGCAATTGTGTGTTTGTCTACATGATAAATTTTAAAGACATTGTAAGAACTAAATGAAAATTTGGTACTATTGGTAAGCATAAGGCACCTATTGGTATCCCTGGTGATCAAATCCTGGTAATAATGGGGGTGAATTTCTATCATTTTCATGAATAACCTGAATAGCCTATGATTTTTCCAGGCATCATCGCTATGCACCTCAGTAAATATTTTCAAGAAAGTATTGAAGTTATAATAATAACTTCTGTTTCACTCAATTACAAAAATTTATGTTTTGTTTTATTCATAACGCCTGGAAAAATTTAATGTTATGAGTGGATATGGTGTTTACACCTCAAACAAGTACATATATGAAATACATTCGCACATGGACACATACAGGCATTTTGTATCTGCTATGATGATCTTAAATTGTCATTTTCTGTCCAAATCTCAAATTGAAAAATTTCAGAAAATAGTAATATTTTTTATATATTAGTGGTAGAGTGAAGATTCCAGACCGTGTGACCGTTTTAAAACCATTTCATTAAACATAAAACTGACACACATTTTAAAATTCTTATAACATAAAGAAGTATTAACATACGTTGGCTACGAATTATAACATAAGTCGATTGAAAAGAATATCAAATTGAGATTTTATTACTTTTGAGAGACAAATTGATGTAAGTTATTTGAAAACTCATTCGTATCGTTGCTCCCAATTCTATACTTTTGAAATGTTAAATTTTTTCTAATAATCTGTAAGCAGAGACGGATCGGATGAGATTAAACCCAAGAATCTGTCTAATGTAGAAGTACTAAATCATTTTAATATTTTTGAAAACCCTTTAGATCGCTTCCATTATTCTGAATTTTCTAATTATTATATTTTCCCGCTGATACGAAAGCTGAGATAAATCAAATGGGATCACAGATATTAGCTAGAGTCGAAGTGTTGAATGATTAAGCAAAGCGGTTTTTAGTATTTTGATTTTTCCATCATATCTTCTGCAGTACCTCGAATTTTTCTTATTGTTATACAGGGTGGCCTTATTAGATTGAGCGTATTAGATTGCGTTGAGACATATTAGATTGAGCGTACAGAAAGTCCTACGGCAGCATTTTACCATCAACCGAATAATTATTAGTCGAGCGTTTCCTATGGACTGGACAGCCAGTTCATCTTATCTGACCCTTGTGACTTTTGATTGTAGAGTCATGTAAAGCTCTTGGTATACCAAGGGAATGTGGATAATTTAGCCACTTTGAAAGACCGAATAACATTGTACGTCAAACAAATTAATGGAGATCTGCTGCATTCTGTAGTAGAGAATGCTGTTCGGAGGGATGCACTTTTTAGAACATATGCAAGGAAAACATATTGAATCACACATGTAAATGATGCCAATATAAAAATTAATGTCATACGTATGTAAATGTAAGATACAAATGTAAATATAAAATGTACTAAATACATATAAAATGTAAATGTGATTTCCTTAATAGTATTTACTGCAAATTTGGTTGAGTTTGAACCAACAGTTTTCTCACTATCGGGCTCTAAACACCTCTACTTTAATTATGGCCACCCTGTATTTGTCCGTTGACTTAGAAGATGAGACAGATGGAAGGAGACTCAAACCGAGTTTTCGCTTTGGTCCTCTTTGGGAGGAGAAATGCTCGATCATTTAGATGTTTTAACTTCTTTTCGCTCGAGTTTAAATGTTTTAACATATTTTCGTACCATCACCATTAATTAGAGTTTTCGAAATTTTAGAATTTTCCTCTGGTCTTATGACGAAGGTGCGATGTAGAACTGTATTTATCAGAAAAGCATACATAAAATATACCTTTATTTACAAAAACTTAACTAAAACAGTGCTACATTATACCGCGCATACACGTAGAAGGCAGAAATAATAATAAACTCAAAATATTCTGGGCTTGCTTTTATATGCCTGCGCAGAGGCGTTAAACATGCGTCGTATGTAAATTTTAGAGTCTCTGTCAAGTTTTAGAACGTTTTATGTTCGCCAATATATCTGAAGGAGTGTCGCCATAGTCTCAAAGCTGAGACGAATCGAGTGACAACAATATCAAAATTCTCGCACTAGTGGAAGTTCTCGTTATTTTTTATATTTCACCCAGTTAGTCAGTCAGTCATTGAGTTCAGTGCATGTTATATAGGTACAATAAATTCTTGGAACAATTTCCTCTAAAATGAATACATTTTCAATAGATTTTTGAATATATTGAAATTTTACTCATAAAACCAAAGTCCTATACACTCTTAGAAATGAAAAGATTTACTTGGGAAGATCAAAATAATTTGTTCTTACACATTAAAAGCTAAACACGACTGCACGTTTGTTTAAGCAAAACAACCATTAAAAAGCACTTGACTTAATGGGAAATCGATGTTGAAGGTTTAACGAAATTGAAAAGAAACTTTTTTTCTCTAAATAAAATAGATTTTTTGCAGCAAATGTCATTTAATGTAATTACAGAAATCTACGCACTTCCATTTAAAATACCGTCGTATCATTAAAGAGGAAAACAAAATTCTTATTTAATTACCTGATTTCATGTATCGAAGAATTTCACGCGTTTCTCTTCCAAAAAGTTACATTCCATTTTTGTTACTAATAAAATTACATCAATAAATAATTTACCGCTAAAGTGATTATCTCTGAATAAATTTCGCCATTGCTCAACTGTTATTTCCAGACTCGGCTAACACACAAAAAGGTATTATTAATTAGCCTAAATTTAAATGTCATCACACTTATTCAAAAGTATGTGGTAGCATATGCTTAGGTTTCAAATTAAGAATTGGAATGTGGTGTTAATTATTCACGTATCGCGGATATTCTAACCAAATCTAAATCATAAGTAAAATTATATATCAAAATGATATATACAACAAATTAGGGTACATATAATTTTGTAGTAAAGGCCAAAAACACCATTCCATATTTCCAGAAAATACCCTGGGACGATGCTTTCTTCTCTTAAATGTTCGAGGCTTAAAGCACATACCTTAAGTCAAAAGCTTTTATGTTGGGAACACGTGGTAAAAATAGTTCTTTCAAATCAACACGTATTTTTAAAAAGAAGGGGGCAATTATGTCACATAAACTTAAGATTGTATACATGACCGTTGTAGGAAAAATTCTGATGTGGGCAGCTCATGACTTTCCTTATACAATGCAATGAATTTACTAGATTTGCAGTCAAAAAATAATGTATAAGATCCACGGCGATGTGTTTTTATCTTTGAATTGTACATTTGACGATTTTCCGGGTGACAACATGTAAAACTATTTCAAAATACTCCATTAACTTATACATCACGCAACTTTAAATAAACAATTATCAATATTGATAGCATTCTCAATAAGCGATATAGTCCATATACTAAAATAACATAATAATTAAGTCATCAATTAGGCGTAATTTTCATTAATTTAACGTCATTTTTGCAATTTTGACGATGTTTTTGTCAATCTGGGACGAAATACCACCAAGGTGGAAATACTTTGCTAAATTATTCGTTAAGTTCGCCAAATGCATCACCAAGTGTTACAGACAAACGGAGAGTAGAGTATTTCTTATGTATTAGAAGGTATGCCCGTCGTATGGCGTAAATCAGCATTTGCGAGATATTACTTCCTATTTGGCGCCATTTTTATTAATTTGGCGACGTTCTGCTAAATTTCTTCCAAACGTTACGGACGGACGGAGAAATGTGTTACTCTTATAGTCTATGCTTATGTTCGTTCCAAGATATTGAACTTTCATCATCTAGTCTTCATATTCAATGATTTAGAGTCATTTTTTATTCATTTGGTGACATTTTCTTCAATTTGGCAATAAAAGGCGCCAAAAAAGTCACTTAAAACAGTCGTCAAGTTGGCGACTTTTCACCAAAATCTCACCAAGCGTTATGGACGGAGAAATAAGTTATTCTTGTAGCAGATAATAACTATTAACGTCCAAATAAAAAGGTATTACCTAAAGTATCTTTTCACATGAATGGAACTAGCTAGATCCACGAGAATGCTGTCACCCAATTTATCGCATGATATTATTTATGTAAATCGAACAAGTTTCGTAATAGGTAATATATATATTTTTTTTATTTTATATGTTTTTTTGATATTTTTTTTTAAATGTGCAATATCTCGAGAACGTTTCATGCTGGCGTTCTAAAAAGATTGTCAATCATTTTCTAATGAAAAATCATTTAAGAAATTGCCATTTACGTAACTTTATTAAACGTTTTAATTTTTTGATGATTTTTTCAAAATTCCACTCGAAAATTTATGGGGGTTCTGAACATTCGATTGCGTATAAAAACAATGAGCTCCCGGTATTCTTGGATTTAAAGTTTTGTACCAAATTTCGTTCGAAGCAGTCCATTTGTTCTTCAGTTATCGTCTCCACAGATTCACTGACACACACATACACATACATCACCTCAAAAATGTCCGATTCGTGATCAGGGATGCTTGAAACGGGCTCTCTCGTCGAAAACTCGAATTCGAATTTTCAACCCCGTCACAGTACTTTCCTTATACATTATGTATATAAGGAAAGTAACCAGTTGATACCAAGTTAACAAAAACTGGATATAAAACTGGAGTAATAACACCAGTATACGCCTTGACCACACGTGCGTCTCAGCTGGGGAAACAAATTGCAGGGGTTATCAATAGAGGGACCATTTTCAATGGGCCCAGAGTGTGATGACATTAAATTTTATATAAATACATTACTGCCACTTACCATAGTGTCCCCATTTGACTCAGAGATCTTATTAGTGACAGCTGAAATATTAAGTACAGTGCATTTAATTCAGAATCCAGAGAATTTTGTGGCCACTAACTTTTATTACACATATAAATTATAAAACAATTTAATAATAAAACAAACATTATACATTCAAAACATACCTAACTTGACCTCAGGTTGTACTAAGTTAGCCGATAATCGTTTATCAACATTTAACTATTCAAATTCACCTAAACTCGAACTGATATTGATAAGGGATTTCCTCAAGTTCAGGGCTTATTGATATGATAATAGATACATTTAATTACTTTAGTATTTGCAATAGAAATTCTAAGACATAATATTTCCATCACTGATGTGAGGCAATAGGTGAGGCAATGAGATATGCGATGATGGAACGCAGGACATACAGACATTGAGGTTTGAGGAAAATTAATTTGCAGAGGATTGGGAGTCCATCACTGTATGCTATGAGACTCGACTATCCAAATGCCGGTTGGCACCGATGCTGGTCGGTGTAGGATCCCGCTAAAAACGGCACGGTTGCATACATCACCACCATTGAGAACCGATGGCGGTTGAAAGACTCAGATTTCGCTCTTACATTTGCGTAGAGGCCCAGGATTTCTACCTCGCAAACACTCCGCCAGTGCATAGTCGTCCGTTTGTGGTGAAGTAGCTAATGAGCTCTCAAGATGCAGTCTACTATTGCAGTCTTTACATTGGTTACGGCTTAGGTGTAGTTTATAGGGTCCAAAGGGGTGTCCCGAAATTACGCCGATTTCCAGAGCTGTGTAACCCTGCTTGGCGAAAGAGGCGATGTCCTCACTGCTTCGATGACCGCCACTGCCCGATGAGATTTGAAAATAACAATATGCTTCCGCTCTAGCTCGATTTGACTTAGTTTTCCATAAAGCTTCATTGCTGTGGATACCGGTTCCTAAATGTATGCCGAAATGCATTTTTCGGAATCGGGCTTCGATCAAGTAAACATCCAATTTCAGAGACCTTCCCTGCAGACATCAAAATGGAGTCTGACTTAAACTATTTAAAATTCGGGTCCATTTTGTGGAGAATGAGACACTAAGTTTCCTAGTCCGTTCATTTGTTGCATCATTTGTGAGCGAACTGTGTAGGTTCAAATTCCCGAACTATCCATTAGATTACGGGATAACGCTCATTTTGTATGTGTACAAATTATTCCCCATGACCTGCGGGTTCCCAACTGGCAGGAGGACTCTTCTGAACCCTGGATCGACTTAACACTTGGCAGGGGCATAATTTTCAAGAGATTTGTCGTTTCAATTTTGACATTTACTTCGACATCTCGTATTTGAAACTTTATGACCTCTCTCTTATGTTATCCATTCCCTGGCACCGGACTGTCCAATCGTATCTGTGAGGAGGCGTCTTACTAGCAATTAAAACTTACGGTGCACTTTGACTTACGTTTAGTTACGAGCCAGGTGAGCATGAATAGGTTTGCATGAATAACTCTGTCGTGAAAACTTTGTTATGCTTTATAACACACAGGTGATAGTTTTGAAAATGTTCCATCGCACATCGAAGGAAGAAGTTATGGATATTTAAACGATTAAGGTAGACGTTTGGCAAGGAAGGAAATTCATACTCAGTAAACGTTTTGCACATAGAAAAAAAATATGCCCGGAGTAAAAGCCAAGAAAACACGTTCTCCCAAAACAGAATTTGCAGTTAGAATTTGCAAATGCACAAGAAATAAAAATTAATAGCTATTTACCAGTTGTGCAGATGAAAATTTCAGATGTTCCAACACTTGCGATGTTAGATTCCGGGGCATGTTGCTCAATTTTTCAAAATTCTACATTCGGCAGAATAAAGGATAATTCGGAAATAGAAAAGTTGACTGTACAAATTAAATCTATCTCAAACCATTTGAATGCAGAAGTGTGCTGTCAGCTTCCAGGTACAATAGGAGCAAAGAAAATATTTCATACTTAAACAGCATACATGTACTGTCACACTAGCTACAGAATCCTCATCATTTACAATATAATTTTCTGCTAACCAACACTGTTACAAAGAAAATATATATCTACGTTCCAGTACACAAATTTAATGTAAAGCAATTGAATTTGGCTTGGTGGAACGATCTATTCAGCTACAGGAACTAAATATGAACTATGTAATTCTCAAGGCTGCGAGTACATCGACAAAATTTTAGGAGTAATTCAAATTTCCGAATTTGGTGAACGCTATTAACGTCATGAGCTTACTTCCAGCAGCATGTTTGTGTATAATTATGTGTGTAGCACTTTTTTTCAGCAATGGTCATATGCTGCAGAGCTCGATGGGAAAGCATATAGACAAAGTGCATGACACATTATAAATCGAAATTAACACTATACTAGCCTTTATTTTTTTAAATTAATTTTCAAGTTAACAATTAGTAATTTTAAGTTCAGAAACGCCCCGTTCACCACACAGTTTTGTCTCCATCTTCTATTAAACGGTCGCGTATGGCGCCATCTTGTGCAGCCATCCTAAACGTAATCCATTAATAAATTTTTACAGCCGCCATTCACGTCGTGCAATTATTAATATTTACATTTTGTAGTACACATTCAATTACGTAGAACTGATAAAAATAATTTACGTTGAAAATATTGAAAGTTTATATAAGTAACGTAACGCCATTGGGGTAAGCTTAAAAGAGCATTTTGTGTGTAATTTTAATAATTACCAGATTACAATATTCGACCAATATTGCATTTTAAAAATGTAAACTGTTGGATAAAACGGAGTGGAGAACTCTTTTTATATACACTATTTTGAAAAAAAAAAAACGAACCACCATGAATGAAGAAAGTGACTGCTTTTATTGAAATTAAAGATGCGTACAGCTCATACACAGGTAATGAAATAATTACAAAATCAAGGCCTCAGGACCCATCAATGGTTAGCAATTGCACATTGAATTTTCCATTCAGTAAATGGTGAAACCTCCTTTGGCTGCAATGCATGTTTGTATACGTCTAATTAAGGAGTCATACAGTTTCCTAACGTCATCATGCGATACATTCTACCAGGCATTCCCCAATTGTTGCTCCAGATCTGCTACATTTCGGGGTGCCCGAATCTGGTGGTCTAGCATGTCCCATACTTGCTCCATTGGCGGAAGGTCTGGTAAACTTGCTGGTCAAGGAACAGTATCAACAGCACGGAGACAGTCCATAGATATGCGAGCCGTATGTGGCGTGTTATTATCTTGTTGGAAAATGGTCGCAGAATGACATGCCATGAAGGGTAACGCAAACGGCTGCAGGATTTCATCAACATATAGTTGGTCTGTTAAGGTTATACACTGGATGACAAGGCGTGATTTAACGTGATCGTACTCCGCATGAACACGGCGGCAGTTGTTGCAAGGTACAAATCCAGCGCGCAAACCACCGAGCTACCGCGCCCGGAATGTGCCAACAGCACGCGGTGTTCACAGGTGGTCACCCACCCAAGTACTAACCGCGCCCGATGCTGCCTGACTTCGGTGATCTAACGAGAACCGGTGTTTTCAGCACGGTACGACCGTTGGCTCGCCTAGTCATCCTGTGGAAAACCCAGACCTCACAACCAAGCCTTCGGGCTGGTCGTGAGGTCGAGAACTAGTCGAGAACTGGCAAAAACATACCGTCCACAATTTTAACCTGTTTTACAGGCTGCTAGTTGCGTAATAGAATCGCGCGCTATGACCGAAGTTAACACTCAATGGCCTTGCAAATTTAATCATTTGCATACTTGGTATAAAGGAATTTGCATACGAAATTTCAAGATGATCAGGTTATTTTTTAGGGGTGCATCTTTTTTTATTTTTCAAAGTAGTGTATTTTTTAATACTATTTGAGTAATTGGAGATTTTTTCGTAAACAATTTTATTTCTTTTGATAGAAAGAATAATGTCTATTGGCATTCGATGTTTGAAATGTTCAACAATACACAGTAAAATTTTTAGAGACCGAAACTGCATACGTATAATCATATACTTTCCATATTAAAATCATTGAAAAATTCGAAAAAAAAAGTATATAAATTATACGATTAATAATCAACTATACGACAAAATTTATACGATTAATTGACGAATTTTCGTTAATTTTTAAAATATATGTATACACTTTTCGTATTTTGCAGAGAGATTGACAAATGCTGCTATCTACATTGTCAAATTGCTAGCTTTTTGTTGGAATCGATACAATTTTTTTCCGCGCATGCATATTTCAAGGAAAATTCATGTTCTTTTAGTTCGTAGTTCGTTCTGAATTTCAAAAGTTCTTTGTATTCGTAGATATTCTGATTTAATTTTTCGTTATTAATTACTTTTATAGATTACGTTTGTTGTATATGGTTTTATATTCTTTACAACTGCAAACATTTCTGCCGATTCATTGGTATAACTTGAACTCCAATTTACATGCACATTACCACACATTTTATTTGTATTGGTCGTTATATCCTTCTATTTCATCTAGTTGTGCGATTTTGATAACGCAATTTAATTTATAAAATTGTTTAAAATTCTGAGAGATTTATTTCGTTTAAACTTACCTGTTAACAATTATCATTGGTGAAACTTGTTTTGGAATTTACAATTTCGGTGACTGATATTTTGAGAGTCCCGGGTACATATTCTAGTCTATAATAATAAAGGAATATGTTTGTCTGTTTTTCTGTTTGTGTCGTCTGTAACGAAAAATCTATGCGTCATATAGCTATGAATTTTGATCACAGGTACTTCAGGGTTCGGGACGATGGGCCTCAACGAGATTCTTTAAATTACAAATTAGTTTTATAGTTCATTATATTTTAGCTCAATTTAGTTCGATTTTGAGCAATTTTCATGCAAATCAGCTCTTTAACGACTGAAAAAATTACAACATTGTTTCCATTGGACACATTGAAACTATTTGGAAGTATTAAGAAATTATCTTTAAAACAAACTTCGAACGGAATCTATATTATAGATAGACACATTTTCGTAAATGTTTAAAATATATACTTTTCGTGCGTTGAAGACGTATATATAATATATCTTCTCTCTATAATAATAAAATACGGTATCTGTATATTTGTTTATTCGTTTGTAGCGGAAAATCTAAGTGCCATACTGTGCACCTCGGCGTAATTTTTTTATTCGAATTAGTTTTTAGTTATTTTATGGTTTAGTATTTTCACACAAATCGGTTCCGTGGCAACGTAAAATATTATCACAGCGTTTCCACCATATTACTATCACTTTCATTTTCAAACAAATTTTGAACGGTATCCATACGGATGAATGGACCTATTTTCGTGAATTTAAAATAATATATTTACTCTTTGTGTGCTGAAGACGTAATCGCCTTAGACATCAGGCACCCCATATATTTTCGAGAAGTCCAGTGGTGCAGCGGATATTTTTTAAAATTATTTTTTTAAAAGTTTTTTTATTATCGAGAATTCCCTGTATGCTATGTTGTGATTGCAATTCAAACAGAAGATTTTTTTTATAAATTTTTTTTATAAAAATAACTATAGTCAACGCTAACGTGACTTACAATGTTAAACAAAATTAAACGTATTAAGTACAATTGCAACTCTAAGATAGTTCGTATCCTTATATTTTACCGGTTCAAATACAACCTTCATGATTTATTGACTACATGAGGCATCCAACAACAATAAATTACAACTTCACCCATTTATGGTATTGAAAGGTTGAAACAACATAAAATACCATTCCTTATATTAATCACGTCACTCATTTATCATCTTGCTTTAAGTTCCTAAAATACAATAAAACGTTCTGCTTTGACAATATACTGAAATGTGTTCATTTTCAACTGATTTATTTTATACAATGGGAACTGTACGTGTTTTTGTAAAGTTTTTAGTAAGCTATTAAGTTCCAATATGGATTTTAAAAGGTATTTCACACATGCTGTGATTTATAATAAATATTCTACACATTTGAGCTATTAGCCGCTGCAAAATACAGTACTGTTCACAAAAATGTGTCTATCTTTGTTCTCCAACAGAATGCCGAAGACACTAAGACAAAATTATTGTCATCGCAGACATGTGTTCATCTCTCTTCTAAAAATTCTGAAAATACTCAAAGGTCCATTTAGAAAACGTGATGCGGACGCTCTTTTCACTGCTGTAATGATGATGACAATTTTATGTCATATTTCTGCATAATGTCCTGTAATAAAAAGCATCACCATCTGCATGCCGAAGAGCGTAATTTCATAAAAGTAAGTAAAATTTGGGTTGAATTCAAATAAGCGTAATAAATCCTAGAAGAAAGTATTCATTTCGATATAAATAATCGTTATTAAAATGATATTTTAATTTTGGAAAATTTAATTAAGTATTAATAAAGATATCATTCTTAATTTATAATGTTATTTAATTTAAATTGTGATGAAACTAATAAAAATTTGTTTAAAGCAACATCCAACAAAATAGATACTGGCAACCAGTTTCGAAGGGAAATACTTTCATCGTTAAGACAAACAAAACACACAATATTCACTCGTCAAAGCGATATCGACAACTGCTGTTAGACCAGCAAAGTGATTGGAACAATAATGATATATTCCGAAAAACAAATGGATTTAAAAAACATAGAGGAAAAACAAGCTTTGTACAAGGAAAATTTGAGTACCGTATTTAAGCCCACAAAAATAATAATGTATCATACAGTTGTTTCAAAGATACGCTGAAGTCCCTTTGCTAATGCAAGAGGATACATCTTATCCGAAGTTCCAAGTTTCCAAGGATTTTTCTTTTCGGGGCACCTGTGAGAAAACTCACGTATCTCCACATCGGAAATATAAGTTCTTTGAATAGTTTTGTAATTGAAATTTGATGTGAAGCATTCCTTTTCATGATGGATGCTTGAAAAGATTGACAGTCGGCTTAGACTGTGATCAAAAATACCTTGGAGGATGGACCACCAATGTTGAGAGGTAAAAACGAAGGTTGTGGCAAAACTAAATTTGAAAAGGAGCGTGAACAGAGAGAAAACAGGTTCGCTGAAAGAAGATGGATTCCAAGTGAATGTCGCGGGACTCATCGTAGTCAGTTTCAATTCAGTGGTCACGAGGTCAAAGGGTGAGACGATAAATGTAAACAACATTATCGTCTCAAGGTCAAAAAACTTATCCCAAGTCAAAAAGAAGAGAGCACAGAGCGGTTTATATACCCAAGTCCTGGATTAAGAGCCCATCTTAGACCGCGAATCAAAATGCAGTATCAAAGTCCAGCTAATCCGAAACGAAAAGTAACATGCAATATTGACATGCGGCGTACACGACAAATATATTCCAGCAAGACGACCCAAGTCCGAACAAGGATAATTTAGACTCAGCAAGACGAATAATAAGTTAAAACAACACATAGGATCCCCAAGGCTAAGATATAAACCAAATGTAATAAAACAGAAAAAATATTATATGACACTCTCTGAGATCGAAGACAAAAATAGAGTACTGCACTTTAACTAAATTATTAGAATTTTTCAGGATTTGGAAGGCTTAAAAAAGTCAGAATCATAGATTGACGTGCATTTTGTATGATCGTTTTCAGTAAGTAAACAAGAAAGATCAATCATGCATAAGCATTGATTATGAAACACTTTCCAACTGAAATGTAATTTCATTTAAAAATTTCTAAAATGTGATACATTCAGTGGTGATATCTTTTACATTATCACAGTACTACAGTAATTTATTATACTTAAATATTTAAAACTGTATCGAAATATAAATCATCTGATTCTTTATGCAAAATCAATGAATATTTCATTCTTATAACTTGTATTCCAGACTCCAGAGCTAAATAATTTTGTGTGAAAAAATTCAGCAATTCTTATGTAATTCATCTTACAATCGCTTGAGTTATTTGCATTCTGCATATGTTAAAATTAGGCTTCGTTGAAGAAATAATAAAAGTTTAGGGATCATTTGAAATTACAACTATTGTAATTGCATAGGCACGGAATTTAGATACACAGATAATATATGTGTGTATGTGTATGTACTCAAAGTGCTGGAATCGTGCCGAAGATCGGAACTCGAAATTTCAAAGGATCTACACATTTTGGGACTTCTAGAACACGAAAAAAGTATTTTTAGGAAGACGTCTGTGTGTGTAAGGGTGTATCTGTGTATGATTTTGTGTGTCTGTGTGGATATTACATCCACTCTAATTGAAAAACTAATGGACCAAACTTCATACAATTTGGAAGGTATGTTTGTTGTGGGAAATCCTGATGTTCATTAGATTATAGTACGATTCGTATTGAAAGAATATGCCTTCTTTGCGAAATGGCCGCAGAAATTGCCTTTATCCACTCTAGCTAAAAACTAATGGAACAAATTTAACAAAATTTGGTGTATAATATTTCAATAACCTACAAGTGATTTATATACCAAATTTAACAAAATTTTGTCTATAACTCATTTGTAGGTTATTCTAGTACGATTCGAGAAAAAGGAACGTGCTATTTTTGCGAAATGGCCCGCAAAAATCGTTATATATAAAACTAAAAGACTACGTGTGCTCAATTATATCAATTAAATTCCTATTTTATACGTGATTTTTGACAACAAAAAGAATAAGACTAACCCCATTACTCTAGGACCGTTCTTGAGATATTCTAGTTTTTTTTGCGTTTTCGCTACGCCTCCTTTGACAATAAGTCCAGCTATCAAATGAGAACCAAATTTAAGTTTAACTTGTGAATTCAATGTCATTTAAAATACTTATGGTTGTTATTTTGTGGAGATAAACTCAAATTATTATTGAAGAAATAAAGAGAACGAATATGAGTCTGCAGGGAAAGCCATGTGCTGTCCACATCAGAATTTTTAACAATATTACAACAATGATTTATAGAAGTGAACGGGGATTATTTTCAGGCCATTTCGAAAAAAATATATGATCTATATTTAAAGATCCATCAAATTTTTGTCGAATAAATTGTTCAACAAATTTAAGCTGTGTACCTAATTTTAACTCTCTAGGACGTAGGAAAGTGCATCAAATAAGTATATCATGAAAAGCTATATAAAATTTAAAAAAATGAAAAATTGTTATTTACCAAATTTATTTTAAAATATGAAGCCTCTCTTATATGCAAAATGATTAAACGCTTGGAAAGATATTTATTATATAATATATCTCTTTTTTCTTTCTGGAGGATATCCCAAATTCAGAATTTAATTGAATTTGTATTTTTTCTATATTAAATAATTTTTAATTAAAAAACTACATAACATATTTTACTAAATTTTTTTTATATATTCTATGGGATAATGTGAATATTTCCTAAATATTTCGAAGCAATTCGTGAATTTTCAGTTTACTTAAAAAATGTTTGAAAAATTAGGTCTCATAGGGTTCAATGTATTACATTTTTTCAACCCGGGCTCAATAAAAAACTAATTGGGTGATATTATTTATTTATATTCCCATAGGTCCCACAGACCGTCTGAAAAACATACTAAAATTTCACTTTGATAAAGTCATTTTTACGGCAATTGTCGTGCTAACGGACAGTCAGACAGACAGACAGACAGAATGAGCAAAGTCATAAACACTTTTCAACTTTGTTGTAAAGTGTTAAAAAACTTTCCTCAAAATGTCATTCAGTTTCTTCTATTTGTGCCTTCCGATTTGTTGGTTGTCTTGCACTGACGAAGGAGATCCAGCGCATCCTCGAAACAGCTCTATGCTGCATTATTGTTAACACTTTACAACAAAGTTGAAAAGTGTTTATGACATTGTTCATTCTGTCTGTCTGTCTGTCTGTCTGTCTGTCTGTCCGTTAGCACGATAACTGCCGTAAAAATGACTTAATCAAAATGAAATTTTAGTATGTTGTTCAGACGGTCTATAGGACTTATGGGAATATAAATGAATAATATCACCTAATTAGTTTTGGATTGAACCCGGGTTGAAAAAATGGAATACATTGAGCCCTATGGGATCTAATTTTTCAAGCATTTTTTAAGCGGATTTAAAATTCACAAATTGCTTCGAAAATTTTAGGCAATATTCAAATTGTTCCATAAAATATATAAAAAAAAATTCAGCGAAATATATTCAGTTGTTTTTTAAATAAAAATTAAAATAATAATAACACCTCTTATATGAAGCGATCACGTGTCCATGATATGAAACGATCACATGACCCACTTCAAAATGATATATGGCATCCATCTTGTGTCGAAATCGTGATTTTTAAAGTTCTTTTTAATTCATATTGAGTGTTGTATCCGTCCTAAAACTACTTTATTTTTGCCTAAATTCTGTGCATCTACATACTGAAACAACGCAATGACAATATATTTCAGTTTAAATGCTCTTCCAAATTTGATTATTTCTACTATTAAGCCTATTTTTCACCAATGTAAAATGTAAACAGCAAAATATGTAGAATGAGTTGTATTAGAATCGCTGTAATTCTGTAACACAAAATCATTTAGTCCATGGAGTCTGCTTAGCTGATGTGAATGAAATATTCATTGATTTTAGAAAGAGACGGACGATATTTTTCAATGAAGTTTTACGCATAAAGTTTACTTACTTGTAGCTCAATGGTCTTAATTTTTAAATAAAATAAATTATTATAGTATTGTGATGAATGACATGAATGGGGGAATTATTTATGAATGAAATATTGCTTTTATAGAGAGAGCCAGGCGTGTTTTTTTTAGACGTCATTTGAATGAATTTCAGTTGTTTTCGATGAAGTTTTCAAATATAATAAATTATCGTAGTATTATGATAATTCTAAAATTATTACCGAGGAATGTATCACATTTTAGAGATGTTTAAACCAGGCAATTTATATTTAATGCCGTCATTTGAATGAAGTTAATTTTTTTCGATGAAGGTTTAAGGTTTCAAATATAATAAATTAATGTAGTATTGTGATAAGTTTTAAAATATTACCGAGGAATGTATTGCATTTTAGACATGTTTAAATAAAATTGCATTGAAGTTGGAAAGTGTTTCATAATCAATGCTTTAAGCATGATTGATCTTTCTGGTTTTATTTGTGCTTAAATACGTTGCTTGAGTTTTCCTTATACTTTGCATAATGTGTTTTTACTTATAGAAGCCTTAAATAGTTTTCTCCTCTCGAGTTGTTAACCCCGTCCCCTTGCTTCATTCGTTTGCTGCTAAAACAGCAGTTTCTGATCTTGCTTTAGCAATTGAAGGTTGTGCTTTTTACTTTTTCCAGCGAAGGAGGCTACTTTGTGCCTTTGAAACCATTTGACACTATTAATTTTGTGTTGTTGGTAGCTGTAAACGAATTTTTATTACTTTTGTTGCTTTAGAAATAATTTGAACTGTATGTAATTATTAACACTTTACAACAAAGTTGAAAAGTGTTTATGACTTTGTCCATTCTGTCTGTCTGTCTGTCTGTCCGTTAGCACGATAACTGCCGTAAAAATGACTTAATCAAAATGAAATTTTAGTATGTTGTTCAGACGGTCTGTAGAACCTATGGGAATATAAATGAATAATATCACCCAATTAGTTTTGGATTGAACCCGGGTCGAAAAAATGAAATACATTGAGTCCTATGGGACCTAATTTTTCAAACATTTTTTAAGCGGATTTAAAATTCACAAATTGCTTCGAAAATTTTAGGTAATATTCAAATTGTTCCATAAAATATATATAAAAAAATTCAGCGAAATATATTCAGTTATATTAGCGAAATATTAGCGTTATATTAGCGAAATATATTCAGCGAAATATATTCAGTTAAATAAAAATTAAAATAATTATTTCACCTCTTATATGAAACGATCACGTGACCATGATATGAAACGATCACATGACCCACTTCAAAATGATATATGGCATCCATCTTGTTTCAAAATCGTGATTTTTTTTTCTTTTTAATTCATATTGAGTGTTGTATCCGTCCTAAAACTACTTTATTTTTGCTTAAATTCTGTGCATCTACATACTGAAACAACGCAATGACAATATATTTTAATTTAAATGCTTATCTAAATTTGATTATTTCTACATCTAAGCCTATTTTTCACCTATGTAAAATGTAAACAGCAAAATATATAGAATGAGTTGTATTAGAATTCCTGTATTTTTTAACACAAAATAATTTAGTCCATGGAACTGCATGGCTGATACGAATGAAATATTAATTGATTTCATAAAGAGAAGGACAATTTTTTTCGATGAAGTTTCAAGCATAGAGTTTAATTTTTTGTAGCTCCATGGTCTTAAACAAAATGTTTAAATAAAATAAATTATTATAGTATTGTGATGAATGAAATGAATGGGAGAAAGTTATGAATGGAATCCTGTTTTTATAGAGAGATCCAGGCGTGTTATTTTTCCTATGACGTCATTTGAATTAATTTCAGTTGTTTTCGATGAAGTTTTCAAATATAATAAATTATCGTAGTATTATGATAATTCTAAAACTATTACCGAGGAATGTATAACATTTTAGAGATGTTTAAACCAGACAATTTATATTTCAATGCCGTCATTTGAATGAAGTTCATTTTTTACGATGAAGGTTTAAGTTTTCAAATATAATAAATTAATGCAGTATTGTGATAAGTTTCAAAATATTACCGAGGAATGTATTACACATTTTAGACATGTTTAAATGAAATTGCAATGAAGTTGGAAAGTGTTTCATAATCAATGCTTTAAGCATGATTGATCTTTCTTGTTTAGATTGTCTTAATTAGAATGTGAATAACTCTTTTTATCGGAATTTTTAAACATATTGATTGGGTAGATGGCATAGCAACAAATATTATATAGCATAGAATCAAACACTATGCACACTTCTTGCGCGAACAATGCTCAACAATTTTATTGAAAATTTAAACATCACTTTGGATGTAACATAATAATGCAATTATATATAATGTATTATTACTTCTTTTAATATATATATATATATATATATATATATATATATATATATATATATATATATATATATATATATATATATATATATATGTATATATATATTAATTATATATATTTTTTATAATTAAAATTATTTTCCAATTTAAATCAAAAAATTAATAGGCTTTTATTATATATAATGTATTATTACTTTCCTTATATACATATGATGCATAGGGGAAGTATTATGATGGGGTCGAAAATTCGAATTCGAGTTTTCGACAGAAGAGCATGTTTTAAGCATTCCCAAACACGAATCAGGCGTTTTTGAGATGATGTGTGTGTGTGTGTATATGTGTGTGTGTGTGGGGGGGGGGTGTTTCAATGAGTCTGTGGAAACGATAACTGACGAACGAATGGAGAGATTCGAACAAAATTTGGTACAAAAATTACAATCCATGAATACCGGAAGTTTATTGTTTTTATACGCATTTGGATGTTCAGAACTCCCCTAAATTTTGGAGTGAAATTTTGAAAAAAATCATAAAAAAATAATATCTTTAATAAAGTTTCTCAAATAGTCATTTCTTATGTAATTTTTCATTAGAAAACAATTGACATAAATTTTAGAACGCTAGCATGGACCGTTCTTGAGATATTGCACATATTTCAAATAAATGTATCATAAAATCCCATACATTGTAAAAATATATTAACTGTTGAGAAACATGTTCACTTGTCATATGTAATATCTGCCATTGATTTGGTGACATCATTCGTGTGGATCTAGCTCGTTCCATTCATGAGAAAAAATACTGAGTAATATTTTTGTATTTTAACGCCAATAATTATTTAACTGTTATATGAAGAATTTATATCTCCGTCCATAACGTTTGGCGAGATTTCGGCAACGAATTTGGCGGAATGGCATCAACTTGGCGACATTTTAAAATGTTGCCAAATTAACGAAAATCTGGCTAAATGGATAAAAATGATGTCAAATCAATTAAAATGTCGACTAATTGACGAAAATTCAATATCCTGGAAAAAATATAAGGATCTACTATAAGAATAACCTATTTTTTTTAATGTAAAAATAGTAAATTCACTGCATTATATAAGGAAAGTCATATGCTGCCCACATCAGATATTTTATAATGTATAATTACAATATATATATATATATATATATATTAATTATATATTTTTGTATAATTAAAATTATTTTCCAATTTAAACCAAAAAATTCATAGGCTTTTATATTTTATTAGTTACAATTATTTCAAATATTATGTTATTTGCTCAATGTATTCTAAACATATGATCCCGCATGCTGTGAAAAGCAATCTCGTGAAGATTTCCAACTTTATGAGATTGTCTTCGGATAACTCCTAATCAATATTATCCATTTAATGTTTGCTAAAAGTAGTTTCAAAGAAGACTATTATTTGATAAGCATAAGCAAATTACCCGACGTTGCCAGACATTTAAAGCAGCACCCGCATATATCAAGCTGCTTGTCTTTGAACATGAAAACTAGCGTAATTAGCGCATATATAAGTGCTTTACAGCATGCGAACATCCTTTAAGTATTTCACTTGTCATAGGCGCAACGACGCATGCGCACAGGAACAACTTTTTGGCGTCGAATGAAATCATCTGAACATGTTCTTTAACAGCTAATTCGATAAGACCCGTATGTAGAGTAGAGAGAATATATTCGGTGTGAAGTGATTCCCTTCTTCAATGATAACTCAAATCGTTAATACATTATCTTTATTAATGACAACAATCGCCAAATGCAGTCAGAAACATTTTTTTTGTTTTCAAAAAAGAGTTAAATAAGGCATTTTGATGCTGATCAATGTATGGAATCAGATTTAATTTCAAAATCAGAAATGCTGGAATTTTAAAATGAAATATGTGTGCAAAGCACATAAATAAGAATGACATATTGTTAAATCAAAATTGTAAAAAATATTTAATGAATTGTATATAATCATTCTTATATATGTCCTTTCTGCTATCATTTCTATTATTCAACATTATGTTAATTTCCAAATAGAATTCTTATAAAGGGGGCCCCATGGTTTTATTTTTAGTCGCATATAAGCAAGGACGTTGCGATAGCTAAAAATTATTTTTTTCATTAACATTTTACTAAAACAATGTAACTTAAAAAGTTTTGTATAATTTGATATCTTAATTTAAAACTATTGAAACAGAAGCAGCAGTTTTTAAAAACTCAAATCATCTATTTGAAGTTATGTATATCTGGCGTATTGAGAAATGTAATATAATATTTGCGGAGTTAAACATGTGTCTTTATTTTGAGTTTTGTGATTATTTACATCATGTTTTGTCATATTTGTTTGGCTTTTGTGCACTTTCTAATAGGGAGAAAGAAATTGCAATAAAATTGTGACACCTTTTTAGGTATGCCACGACGGTCTGTAAACTGCACGAGTTCTATTCAGCCTGTAAAAAATTCAAATCTTGACTATGTTTTCAGAATTAAATAAGCAAATAGTTTTTTTTTTCAATATGCATCCATTAAATGAAAATTGTCTGAAATGATGATATTGTACTAGTATAGTCATTGTACTAAACTCGTATTGTAGTAGTCATTTTACTAAACCAATGCAAGAACAAGCATAAATGTGCACGTCCTTAAATTCAGTAAGGATGAATCAGCGTGAAGAAGGTATATTGTTAAACGGATCCGCAGAGGGATGAACTGGACGATTTTTTCTGTGAGCAAGGAGGAGAGGCACTTCTGCCATAATTGATTGGAAGCGAAAATCAACGGGCTTAAAATTCATCGGTTGATGCTCTGAGATATTCTCCGTGACGTTTTATTATAACCAATTGGCCTCTTCCTGCTGTATTAACTGAATACTAGGGCCCATGATACTAATTTTTATGCATGTCTCCTCAAGAAGCTTTCCAGTAGAATTTACTAATGGAAAAGAAGTTGCATAATCACCTACAAAAAGTTGTTTATCAACAATGTCGTGACTGTTATATTTGAGTACGTAACAGTAATATAATTTACAACTGCCAATCAAGAATTATCTGCTGTTAAGATCCTTGAGTCATTTGATTCACATCTAGGGTTACATAATATAACGCTATGGACGAAACATTTTGCTGAGTGACACCCTCTCCAATGACAGCAATTTAATTTTTTAGATTATTAGATCACCTCTTCTGCCTATCAAGATAATTTTAAAACCTTGTCTAAAAGAAACTATTGAAGCATGGGTATCTTTTACAGGAACGGATTTATGAAGTTTAAGTCCAGATTTTATTAACTGTAAGAGAAATTAAATATGAGTGAAAATTGCACCAGTTGTATTAAAATTATGTTAATTAAGTTTATGAATGTTGAATTAGTAGATGCATAATTATAAATTTCATGCATGAAGAAAATCCAGGGATGTTAATTAAAGATTTGGTCACATTTAAACTAAGAGAACATTAATAAGTCTTGATTTGGATCCAGTTTAGTTTCCCTAGAGCCTTGATTTACAAATTACACCAAAATGACATCAGAGGTAAGTGTTGTTATTTTGGATATTATTTAATTTCAATTCATAACCCTATCCTTACTGGTGTTTTCAAAATTATTTCCTTTCCATTTGCTTGTAATTTATCAACGTTTCCGGGATGATTCTTTATTATATCTCATACCCTGTAAAGTATGTAGTCTACTCCACCAATATAGCATCCGGGGTAAGTGTTGTTGTTTTAGATATTATGTAATTACACCTCATGATACTACCCTTACTGCTGCTTTCAAAAACATTTATTTTCCATTTGCTAGCAATTTGTCAACTTTGTCGTAATGATTCTTTATTGTTTCTCTTACACTGTAGGCCGTGGGACACACAAGTTATATAAATAATTTTGGGATAAAAATATTTTACACCTTTTCCAGGTTTTCTCCTGTGACGTTCAAAAACACTAACTGGACAAAAACTTTAACTTACTCTCTTGTAGCACATTTTAGCTACAGATGTCACATGATGTCATTAGCCATATCCTTCAGCTGTAGCCATTTCGTAAATTGAAACCTAAATATAATTTTCCCCGACATGAAACCAAATTTGGCGCAGCGTTCAGTCGAAGACAGTTGATATATATAAATGCTTAGCTGCTGGTTCTTCTTTATATTCTGTTACAAATGAAACAAGAAAGTAGAAATATATGATTTTTGCAATAACCCCGATATAGGCAATTATATGCAGTAATGATTGCCTTTAAACATAAGATTTATTGTATCTACATAATTTTTTACACATGACAGAATATGCAAAAACATAAAAATCCATCCATAGTTATGACACGTTACGGAAAACATAATTCGGCATATTTAAATACTCAGAATTGGATTTTCAGTACCACATTTGGGACATTAAAAATGCAAGGTCAAAAAAATCCCCAGTGCGTGCTAATTTAAAGCCACATCCAATCTGTAAACAAAACGAAATAATATTTAAATCGTTTTAATTAAATTATTAGACGAAAACCATTTAGATAAAAAATGCAAAGTAAATTGTTAAACGCAGATAACAATTGTTTTGAAAATCCGCAGCTTTAATTTATTTGCTGTGTTTAAATTGTAAGGAGATTTAATTAGTCATTGATTTGTGTGTGGAGAAAAGAGGCTGAATTTAATTAGAAAGAAACGAAAAAAATTCAATATTGTATTAAACCACCTTAAGGATGAATTTATTTTCCTGAATTGTTTTATACAATTACTTTCTTTCATTAAACAAGTGTTTTTTATCTTTATTTTTATTTATATATATATATATATATATATATATATATATATATATATATATATATATTTATATATATATATATCAAACTAGAAAAGTATAAAAATGAAAGAAAGCAATATATCAAAGAATGGCCGGGGGGGGAGGTTGTGACCCCCACTCCCCGGTTAAGCTTGCTTTGCGTCTAGACAACACTCCCGGTAGCCGATATATTGCACAAAAATGAATACCGAAGTATCAAAAATTTAAAAAGATTTAAAAAGGATTTTAAGATAGAGGTTGCAGAACATAAAAATGTGTGGAGTACTCAGAAGACTCGTATACTAAACTGTACTATTGTCTAATCCTCACAAAACATATGGCAATAAGAATCCAAACATATAGATTTTAATTATCGAAGCAAATGCCGTACCATAACCCAAATGCACCATATTGACGAATCCAGCACTAATATATAAATATGTATAAATGAGTGAATGTCACAATATTCCAGAAATCACACGAATAAGGCGCTATGCTGCACTATATATATATATATATATATATACATATATAAATTGAAAGATTTTAATAGAAAACTATGCATAAACTACTGTATGTACAAAACAAGAAGGATCAATCATGCTTAAAGCATTGATTATGAAACACTTTCCAACTTCAATGAAATTTTATTTAAACATGTCTAAAATGCAATACATTCCTCGATACTATTTTAAAACTTATCACAATACTACATTAATTTATTATGTTTGAAAACTTAAACCTTCATCGAAAAAAATGAACTTCATTCAAATGACGGCATTGAAATATAAATTGCCTGGTTTAAACATCTCTAAAATGGGATACATTCCTCGGTAATAATTTTAGAATTATCATAAAACTACGATAATTTATTATATTTGAAAACTTCATCGAAAACAACTGAAATTCATTTAAATGACGTCATAGAAAAAATAACACGCCTGGCTCTCTCTATAAAAGCAGCATTTCATTCATAAATAATTTCCCATTCATGTCATTCATCACAATACTATAATATTGTTTTATTTAAAAATTAAGACCATTTATATATTTTATGGAGCAATTTGAATATTACCTAAAATTTTCGAAGCAATTTGTGAATTTTAAATCCGCTTAAAAAATGTTTGAAAAATTAGGTCCCATAGGGCTCGATGTATTTCACTTTTTCAACCCGGGTTCAATCCAAAACTAATTGGGTGATATTATTCATTTATATTCCCATAGGTCCTACAGACCGTCTGAACAACATACAGAAATTTCATTTTGATTAAGTCATTTTTACGGCAGTTATCGTGCTAACGGACAGACAGACTGACAGAATGAACAAAGTCATAAAAACTTTTCAACTTTGTTGTAAGGTGTTAATGAACAAATTCATAAAAACTTTTCAAATTTGTTGTAAAGTGTTAAAAATATAAGGTAACATCTCACTACAATGGAAAGGGGGATGAAAAGAATATTAGGATACAAAAATCACAATTAAAATTTATATATAAATATAAGTAAAACAAGAAAGATCAATCATGCATAAGCATTGATTATAAAACACTTTCCAACTGAAATGCAATTTCATTTACAAATCTCTAAAATGTGATGCATTCAGTGGTGATATCTTCTACATTATCACAGTACTACAGTAATTTATTATACTTAAATATTTAAAACTGTATCGAAATATAAATCATCTGATTCCCTATGCAAAATCAATGAATATTTCATTCATATAACTTGCATTCCAGACTACAGAGCTAAATAATTTTGTGTGAATAAAATTCAGCAATTCCTATGTAACTCACCTTACAATAGCTTGAGATATTTGAATTCTGCATAAGTTAAAATTAGGCTTCGTTGAAGAAATAATAAAAGTTTAGGGATCATATAAAATCACCAACAATTGTAATTGCGTAGGCACGGAATTTAGATACACAGATAATACAGATACACAGATAATATATGTGTGTGCGTATGTATGTATTCAAAGTATTGGAATTGTGCCGAAGATCGGAACTCGAATTTACGAAGGATCTACACGTTTTGGGACTTTCAGAACACGAAAAACTATTTCTAGGAAGACGTCTGTGTGTGTAGGGGTGTATGTTTATGTGTGTCTGTGAGGATATTGCATCCACTCTAACTGAAAAACTAATGGACAGAATTTAATAAAATTTGGTAGGTAAGTTTTTTGTGGGAAACCCTGATGTTCATTTGATTATAGTACGATTAGTAATAAAAGAATCTGCCTTCTTTGCGAAATGGCCGGCAGAAATTGCCTTTACCCACTCTAGCTAAAAACTAATGGACCAAATTAACACAATTTGTTGTATAATATTTCAATAACCTACAAGTGATTTATATACCAAATTTAACAAAATTTGTTATATAAATCACTTGTAGGTTATTCTAGTACGATTCGGGAAAAGGGAACGGGCTGTTTTTGCGAAATGGCATGCAATAATCGTTAAATATAATAATAAAAGACTGCGTGTGCTCAATTATATCAATTAAATTCTTATGTTACACGTGATTTTTGACAACAAAAAGAATAAGACTAACCCCATTACTGCAGGATTAGCCGTTCTTGAGATATTTTAGTTTTTTATTTAGCTGCGCCACTTTTGACAATAAGTTCACTTATCAAATGAGAACCAAATTTAAGTTTAACGTGCAAATTCAATGTCATTTAAAATACTTATGGATATTATTTTGTGTAGATAAACTCAAATTATTATTGAAGAAAAAATGTGATGTAGGCAACACATGACTTTCCTTATATAATGTAATGAATTTACTACTTTTATATTAAAAAGATAGGTTGTTCTTATAGTAGATACTAATATTCTTTCCAATACATTGAATTTTCGACAATTAGTCGTCATTGTCATTGATGTAGCGTCATTTTTATCCATTTGGCGAGATTTTCTTTAATTTGACAACATTTCAAAAAGTCGCCAAGTTGGCGACATTCGACCAAATTCGTCGCCAAAACCTCGCCAAGCGTTATGCACTAAGAAATAAGTTATTCTTACAGCAGATAAATGACTATTGGCGTTCAAATACAAAAGTATTACTCAATGTATCTTTTTTCATGAATAGAATGAGCTATATCAACGAGAATGATTTTACCCAATTTATCACATGGTATTACATATGAAAAGTGAACATGTTTCTCAATAGGAAATATTTTTTTTTTTAATTTATATAACTTTTTGATATTTTTTTTTAATAATATGGGCACTATCTCGAGAAAGGTTCATGTTAGCGTTCTAAAATTTATGTCAATCATTTTCTAATGAAAAATTACATAAGGAATGTCTATTTGCGTAATTTTATTAGCGATTTTGATTTTTTGACGATTTTTTCAAAATTTCACTCGAAAATTTAGGGGGTTTCTGAACATTCGATTGCGTATAAAAACAATAGGCTTCCAGTGTTTATGGATTGTGATTTTTGTACCAAATCTCGTTCGAATCGGTCCATTCGTTCGTCAGTTATCGTCTCCACAGTCTCACTGACACAGACATCACTTCAAAAATGTTTGATTCGTGATCAGGGATGCTTGAAACGTGCTCTCTCGTCGAAAACTCGAATTCGAATTTTCGACTCCGTCACAATACTTTCCTTATACATTATGTATATAAGGAAAGTAATAAAGAGAACGTGAATATGAGTCTGCAGCGAAAGACATGTGCTGTCCACATCAGAATTTTTAACAATATTACAACAATGATTTATAGAAGTGAACGGGGATTATTTGCAGGACATTTCGAAATATGTAGGATCTATATTTAAAGAACCACCAAACTGTTGTAGAATAAAATGTTCTACAAATTTAGGCTGTGTACCAAATTTTAATTTTCTAGGACGTGGGAAAGTGCATTAAAAACGCCATCAAATAAGTATAGCATGAAAAGTTATATAAAATTAAAAAAACAAAAATTGAAAAATTGGTATATACCAAATTTATTTTAAAATGTGAAGTCTCTCTCATAAACAAAATAATTAAACCCTTGGAAAGATATTTATTATATAATATATTTATTTTTTCTTTCTGGAGGATATCGCAAAAGTCAGAATTTAATTGAATTCGTTTTTCTCCCTATATTAAATAATTTTGAATTAAAAAACTATCGAACATATTCTACTGAAATTTTTTTTATATATTTTATGAGATAATGTGAATATTTCCTAAAAATTTCGAAGCAATTTGTTAATTTTAAATGTGCTTAAAAATGTTTGAAAAATTAGGTCCCATAGGGTTCAATGTATTTCATTTTTTCAACCCGGGTTCAATAAAAAACTAATTGGGTGATATGATTTATTTATATTCCCATAGGTCCCACAGTTCGTCTGAAAAGCATACTAAAATTTCATTTTGATAAAGTCATTTTTACGGCAGTTATCGTGCTAACGGACAGACTGGAGAACGGGATGGTAGACACCTAATCCGCACTGCAGTGGCGGACGTTACATCTTCATCTAGACTGTTGTCAGAACCTTGGAGCACTGCAACAGGTGTGTCACTGTATGCCCCAACAATTCGTCGGAGTCTGCTGTACCGTGGACTGCGTGAAAGGATTCATTTGTCCAGAATTCCCCTGACGCAAAATCATCGGCCCCTGCGGTTTCAATTTGCTTATCAACATAGACAATGGCGTGCCGATTAGCAACAAATGGCCCTTTCCGACAAATCTCGCCTTAATTTGGGTTTTAGTGATGGCTGCGTCCATGATAGACATTATAGTAGTGAATGCCACCTTTCGGTATGGGTTATCCAACATCTTACTGGACAAACCCCAAGCGTGATGGTATGGGGCGCCTTTGGGTTTCTTAGACGACCTCAGCTGTTAAGAACTGTGGGTAATCTCAACATCAGCCGGTACATCACAGAAGTTCCGGAGACCGACGTCGTACTCTTCTTTCAACGCATTTCTGGAGTTGTATTTCAACAGTACGATTCCCGACCACATGTTGCTATGTATGTTCAAGACTGTTTTTCAGCACAGTAAATACAGCTCTTTCTTTTGCCTGTATATTCCCGCGGAATGTTGCATATTGAACATGTCTGGAATTTCGTCGGTCGGCGTCTCCCACGTTACGGCGCTCGTCCCGTAGCTAATGCAGCTGAACTTTGGGTTCAGATAGAAGCAATCTGGAATGCTCTTTCTCAGGCATAAATTCAAAATATATTTGATTCGATACCACGTCGTTTAAAAGCACTCATTGCAGCGCGTTGTAGCTTCACCAAATCATGATTCTCGATATGTAATATTGGGTTTTTTTGCTTTGTAAATTTCTTCCTTTATTTGTATCAATACAACTCGTTTGTGGAATAAATTTCATTCAATTCTGATGATTCCTTCATGGTGTTGTAATTTTTTACAAACAGGATCATAGTTCATTTGAATTTAAATTATGCAGATATCGATCACATAGAGATCGAGATAGATGAAAATTTTAATCAATGATAACTATGTCAAATTGGATCGTATTAAGTCCACTTTTTTTCAGTTATACTAAGTACGGTATGAGAAACGGTTTTGTAATTTGACTTTTTTCGATAAAGAAGCTGTATAAAAACTTTCTACAAAAATATGATAGCATTTACATTACTAGTTTTAACGTCCTACCTTATTAAAAGCATTTTTGCAATTGGACTATGGGTCTACGACCAGCGGTTGAAAAATATCCCACTGTTCACTTTGTATGGGACGCCGTGTATATATATAAATTCGGCTATTATATAAACTAGGGCTGCCAAATTTGAAACCAAGCGTGACAGATCACTACATAGAAAGATGATATATGATATCTTATTAATACATGAATTATTATCGCTTAAAGGCTTTACTAATAATGATTATATTTTTATTTATATAAAATGGAAATTAGGTGTTCCCCAAAAGAATAAGAAAGTCTATAGTATTTTCCTTCGAAGATTTCTTATGAATATAAAATTAAAAAAAAAAAATCATGATTATAGAAAAACGAACATTTTCACATTAGACAAATAGGAATTTATAAATATTGGATCGCATTTGCACATTTAACCATTTTTTTGCATTTTCGTGTAAATGAATGTACAAATTGCACAACACATTTATAAACTTTGTTTATCACAGACGAAAACCATTTGTATGGAACATATGTTACCTACATCCATTTATATATAAATTCACCAAAGTTCCGTTAATGGTATAATACTTGTTTTATAATGATTACAAGAATACTTAATTTATGGCCCATATAAAAAAACTACTTAATAACATAATATAAATATACCTGCTCTAACTTTCACCTCTCGACTTCCAAGTTGTCCTGCAGAATTCCCTGCTATGCATTTGTATATGGCATCATGGATTTCTCGTCTGTATTGCATTGGCGAAAAAGCCGCAAAAACAAGAGAACCGTCAGGACGTACATGTTGTAACCCAGGCACGTCTCTAACCACTGACCCGTTTTTCGTTTCCCACCAGGTATCTGGGATAGGCTGTCCTTTAGCTGAGCAACGTACAACAGCACCTGTTGAGTTGTCAAAGTCTACTCGGGATGGAGGTTCATAGTCGAATACCGGACCTCGAACTAAAAAGGAAAAGGATTAGAAAAATGGTTAGATATTTCAAAATTTGATTTTAAAAACATGCTTATATATATGGAACACACATGTTGAATATATTAAAAACTGTCTAAATTTGGTGGAAAATACCATCATTGGTAAATTTATTATTTTTAAAAATCATTTCCTGATATTTTATAATATATCTGATAAAATTTCTGATTTTTCATAATATATATGATAAAATGTCTGATGATTCTGGTTTTTCATAACGTATCTGGTGAAATTTCTGGTAGTAATTTAAAACAATCACAATCGTCACAAAAATCACAATTTCTTTCGATCAACATTCAATATGGTCGTATCATCGGAAGATAACATATTTGGAGAAAGCTGTGATGGCAATATTACAATTTCATTTATAATCATACATATATTATTTCCTCAAAGTCACTAATCATTAAAGTTATCTAAAAAAGGAACACATCCCTAAATATTTTGAGTGTGAACTGCAGACTCGATATGCAAATGTACATCGATTAGATATTAATGGATTAAAATTTCATCGATATTGAATATACAGAGCGTTATAAAGCGAATAAAAGTTTATTCAGGGAATGATATAAGATGCGTTTTTTGCACTGATGTATTCTCACTGATTTTGCTCATTCGTTTAAGTTGTTTGTAAACGCCCATCTACAATGGACGGTTTGGCAGTACCAGAAATTGACTTACAAGTGTTAACGATTAATTTAAAGTGTAAAACATTTTGAAGGACATATAAAAAATCTGATGTGGACAGCACATGACTTTCACAGACTCATCCATTTTCCTTTTATTTATTTTATAATCCATAAAATTGAGTTTAATCGCACAATATTACATATAAAATTATTTGAAATTACACTGTATTTGCAATTTTACTTCTATTTTCGTTTTCATTTGGCGACTTTTCAAATGCGACTTTGCAAAAATGCAAAAGACAAAAATATCTCCAGAAGGTTAATCCTAGAAAAATGGAGTCGGTCTTATTATTTCTGTCGTCAAAAATTACGTATAAAATCATCATGTAATTGATATATTTAAGGGGTTATGGTACCTAAATTGCTGAAATCTGCAATTTTGGAGTTGTAGTTGTAATTGTTTGTATTCAGGTTGATTTTACGTATAGTAAACGTATATAAAAAAAAATATATTTGTTTTCAAATTAAAATTTCAAAAATTTGACAGGTTTTCTTTTTGATATAAATAGAAAAATAATTTTTCTAACATTTTAATTTGGACGATTTTTAACATAAAAATATGTAAGAAATAAATTTTCTTCACAGTTTTTGTAAATATGAATCAGAAAAAATTTAATATAAATAATGTAAAAAAACGTAATTTTACACCACAAATATTGTTTCGAAAATCATAATAAAGAAACAAACACATTTTTCAGCAATTGCTGAAGACAAATTAAAGAAAGGTATATATATATAACAATTGTTCCAAAATTCATTCATATCCGTGCAGTAGAATTTGACTTATATCAATATAAATTTATGAAAATATCGAAATTCACGTCTTTGAGAAAAAGGCATTAAAATTTAAAGTGGCTGGTGACAACTTCAATAGTTCAATTTTTAACATTGCAATATAATCGGTTCTGTTTAACGCAACAAAATGAATTTGGTGTCATTGGAATCAGAAAATTATGGGTTTTTTTTTTAAACAATAAAAGAAACTGAGATTTTTCGGATACCATACCCCCTTATGTATATCTAGTCTTTTGTGCTCAATTTTGAGACTTTTAAGAATCAGTTTGCAAAAATAGGCATGTTCTTTACTTCCAAATAGTACAAAAATATAATCCGCGCCAGGATAATCCTAAAGATAATTATATACTAAAATTTATAAAATGCGTTCGAATAGTTTTGAGCTAGAGTAAATTCATACATCGCACAGAGAGACACGTATACAGATGTTAGGCTAAAAATGGCGTTTACGGGTGCTAGAGTTCTCGAAAACTATAGATCCGTCAACAACTCAATATGCGATTTTCCACACGATTCCAATAATTTCCATATATATTACTATGTATTGTGGGGGGAGTAAAAATAATCATCAGGGATTTATGTTCCGATTCGTTAAGCTATAACATGGTATTATTTGAGAAATTGACAATGAATGGATCGATGCATTTGAATCAATTCAATTTTCTATGAAGCAGGATGAAATATATGTGATTAAATTATTTTAATTACAAGGTAATTGTCGCGAACGTTTTGGTATACTCGACAGAGAAGACAAAGTTTTGAAATCAAACACATTTATTAAACATGAAATAACAAGGCAGTTGATCGAAAACAGTGGAGTACAAGCATTTCTCGCAATAACTCAGAGTTACACTCGGTAGGGTGACCATTAAGAACACCCCTGGAGGAAGAGGAACCAAGAGAATACACATATTTTCTAATACATAAAATAAACACAATATTCCTCACATTATACTTGACATTTATATATCACATTTGTATACTTTGAACATATACGACATTTTCATATAACATCATCAATGATTCGATGCTCACGAGGATTTGACAATTAACACTCTATTCGTTAGGTGGAAGACTAAATATATATAAAACTTTACCTCGTCTCTTTTAAATATAACATTTACAATTCTGTACCATGGGAAAGGATATCAGGATGGACTCTCGGCATAAACTCATCGAGATTCTTGCGCAGAACAAAATCCATAATGGTCGGGAAACTTGACTACACAACATCATGCTGGCGGAATTCGACATCTTGGTTGGTTACGGAGATTGGTTGATTCGTACCTTAGGACACAAGGAGGAGTCAGGCAAATACAAATCGCTATAAAATGAGCTTTCCCTCTAGCCCTATTAGCGATTCAAGCCGACCAGTGAAAGAACCATTTTCTCTTTTCACAAGACTCATTATTCCATTACTACCAGGCTGATTCATTTAAAAACACGAGTGACTCATCTCTGAACCGAGCCAAACGACTCTACGCACAACTTGTCGAACTATGTTACATATTTTAATCACATCCTTCCACTTTCAAAATTAATCCACCTTTTCTTAAAATTCGCGATCATACGCGAATCAAACACACACGTCTACATTTTTCCACCACTCCTTCCACACTGCTTCCAAAATCCTTTTTCAAACGCGCGCGTGCGCAAAACCTGCAAGTTCCCAACTAGCGACTGAGAAGCGAAAATACAAAACTATTACTATTTTTCTGGAACATAAACACTTTTGCGATTTTAGAGTTCACTTCCCTTAAAAGTCAATGTAATTGAAAACATGTAGAAAAGACATTTACATTTCGAAATTGACACTTTCAATCACACCGAAATAAAACAATACTTTAATATACAATTTTAACACAGAGGTGTGAAAGCCTTATCACACTCCTTCGGGGCCCGGGAGAAAAATTTCCTGCAAAGCGGGGAATTTTTCCGCACAATACTAGGAAAATACCTGCATTAAGTTCCCAATGACATATGTTCCATTGAGAGGAATTTAGTGTAAATTTTGAGCGATGTACATGTACATCAAAGAAAAAAACAAAAACAAACAAGATCATGACCAGCATAATAACCAAAATCCAAGAGTGGCCTAAAGTTTGACTCGTGAGTCAAAAAAAATAAGTCTCAATACAAGCATAGACCTTTACAAGACAACACCAAATTAACAAGACACAAATGATGAAATTGCCCCTTTTAAAACTTAAACACTAATACATTTTCTGGTGAGTACCACAGAGACATGAAAATTTAATTTACTCAACTCACAAAAAGTTTAACTAAACAAAAAGTTTTCTTTCTTCAAAAATTTTACAATTAAAATTCTATAAATTTACTTTTCACAGAAATCAATTTATTAACTATTATCCAACCTTGCCAACAAATTACTTTAAAAGACATTTAAAAAAAATTACTAATTTAGAAAATGAGACAAATTTTCAAACCAAGAATGTTGATCAGGCACCCAGGCAAGAAACAAGTCCATTAGAAAGTTGCAAACCTAGAGGTGGCGGTACCCCCAACCAATAAGTCAACAAACACCAAATGACAAAAAAAAATTTCTAAAATTTACTAGACCTTTAAATTAAAAAAAAATCATTCACACATTCATAAAATAAAACAGAGATAAAAATTATCAGTTATCCTTAAAAATCCTTACCAAAACTCTAATCCATCAAGTACTTAATTATCTTAAAATTACTTTAAAACATTACTGCTTATCATTAAAGTAAAGCAAAAAAAATTATTATTTAAGTATTTAGAATTTTAAAACACTACTTCAACCTGATTAACATGGCACTCACATTCAGAAAGCTGCACTGGCACAGAACTTGCAGTACAGAACATTCAGCTGACTGACACATAAAGCAAATTACACAGAAGTTCAGAAATATTGGATCCATTTTAACATAGCATACAGTTTTGCAAAACATTTTTTTCACTACTCATCTGCGAGTCAGGCACAGCAATACGCTTTGCGACACTACTTAGGTTTGAGTCTGCAATTTCCGACTCATTTGCCGGTTCATGATTTGAAATCGAAAGTAAATTATTCGTACATTGATAACCAACAAAAGGAATGGAAGAGTTTGAAAACTTAAAACAGAAGTGATTATAATCTATAATAGCATTATGTTTATGTAAAAACTTGTTACCAAGGATTACATTATATGAAATAGGAGCTGGTGATTTTAACACAAAAAATTCGGTAGGGAATCTTTCTTTTCCCAAATTTAGCGAAATAGTGGCTAAACATTCAACTTTAGTATCTTGTGAACTAAAGCTACGCAAAATTGTTGGTTTGTATGTTAGCAACATATGTGCAATGGGTACAGTATTTAAAGCTTCCTCATACACTAAATTAATTGAACTACCCGTATCAATCAATATTGACACTTCACTGCTCACTAATTTTCCTTTTATAATAGAAGAAGATGACAAAGAATTTGTAATATTATGACAAATATTATTTTCCTCAAAATGTGATGTTTGCCTATCAAAAGTTTTTCTATTATTATAATTGTGCATGGGATATCTACTCTGATTCCTAGAAGAATGATTTTTGGAATTTTGCAAAGATTTATATGACTCCTTATTTTTATAATTTTGCGTTCCTTGCTTTCTATGCTTCCACTCATTTGCAGACATTTGCCCTCTGTGTCTTTCACCCTGGTGATACCTAGTTCCAGGACTGGTATAAATTTTCCTACATTTTATACCGTACACATCTCTTTTTTGAAAAACCTTTTTCCAACACTGTTCTTGAACGTGACCTAATTTACCACATTTGTCACACTTTGGACGCGGTGAACGCTTTTCGTTAACTTTATCTGAATTAAACTTAAATTTTTCTATTTTACCCCTAAGAAATTCAATGTCCCTTTCCTGTTCTAACACTTTTCTTTTTAAATCTGACATACTTTCACTTTGATCTGGTGTGAGAACATATTTTTCTGGTGTGAGAACACCTTTTTTTGTAAGTACCGGATTAGTCAAGTACATAGCATTATTTTCATTTAAAATAGATTCCTCAAGAATTGCAAGTTTTCTAGCCGAATAAAAATCTCTAGGGTTTTGTGACAACACCAATCTTTTTAGTTCCGGATATAAACCATTAATAAATGAAGTTTTCAAAAGTGTTTGCCTGATTTTATTCTCACTTTCGGAATCTACATCTTCCGGAACAACCTTAAATGAAGCAGCTTCGATTCTCATCGAAAACTGTTTAACCGACTCATTTGGTCTCTGTGTAAAGTTCACGAGTGAAATTATGTTTTTAGTAACATTTTCGGTCACTTCAAAATGATCTTTCAAAATGTGAATAATTTCCTGCAAATTTTTACAATTTCTGTGCTTTGGATTCTCTTCAATCAATCTATTTGCTTCCCCCTCTAAATTCAATCTCAAACAAACTAATTTGTCACACTCACTCCAGTTTGCATGAGTGGCTACTAAATTTAACTTTTCCAAAAACTGTGACAACGAAAGCTCTGAATTTCCCGAGAATTTTGGAATATGATGTGCGAACTTAGGTGTGAAAATATGGAATGATTTTAACATGTTATCATTTACCGATGAAGCACTGTTTTGATTTGGCAAAGTGCCAGAAGAAGAATTCAGACATACCGGCGATTTATCCGATATATTTTCCTCATTAGATTTAGCTTTGTGGCTAACATTTTTAACTTTACTTTTAGAATTAACAGTATCCGACTCAGTAGCAATATCAAGCGACAAATTCAAGGAGGAATTTAATTTTTTACTTGAATTTTTACTCATCTTACCGACATTTACTTTTTTGTTTCTAGTAATTGGAGCCATTTTGCATAACAATCAAATATACTCGTATAGTTTAACACAATATGCAATTGCAATGTTCTTAAACAGTATTTACAATAAAACCAGTTTTTATCAAATCAAATGACATAAATATGCAAACAAATCAATTTTTTTTTTTATCAAATGGTACATATCAAATTCCAAGAACACTCGTTTTTGAGAACACCGAAAACAGAACATGGAACTCTGTTTACTTAAGAAAACACTCATTTTAGCACAACGGTAATTTTTAACCTTCAAAATTTCAATTCTTAAGAAAATTTTTAAAAATTTTAATTCTCTCAGCTCTTCCCCACTCACCGAGAAAAGTAACGGCACCAATTCTGTCGCGAACGTTTTGGTATACTCGACAGAGAAGACAAAGTTTTGAAATCAAACACATTTATTAAACATGAAATAACAAGGCAGTTGATCGAAAACAGTGGAGTACAAGCATTTCTCGCAATAACTCAGAGTTACACTCGGTAGGGTGACCATTAAGAACACCCCTGGAGGAAGAGGAACCAAGAGAATACACATATTTTCTAATACATAAAATAAACACAATATTCCTCACATTATACTTGACATTTATATATCACATTTGTATACTTTGAACATATACGACATTTTCATATAACATCATCAATGATTCGATGCTCACGAGGATTTGACAATTAACACTCTATTCGTTAGGTGGAAGACTAAATATATATAAAACTTTACCTCGTCTCTTTTAAATATAACATTTACAATTCTGTACCATGGGAAAGGATATCAGGATGGACTCTCGGCATAAACTCATCGAGATTCTTGCGCAGAACAAAATCCATAATGGTCGGGAAACTTGACTACACAACATCATGCTGGCGGAATTCGACATCTTGGTTGGTTACGGAGATTGGTTGATTCGTACCTTAGGACACAAGGAGGAGTCAGGCAAATACAAATCGCTATAAAATGAGCTTTCCCTCTAGCCCTATTAGCGATTCAAGCCGACCAGTGAAAGAACCATTTTCTCTTTTCACAAGACTCATTATTCCATTACTACCAGGCTGATTCATTTAAAAACACGAGTGACTCATCTCTGAACCGAGCCAAACGACTCTACGCACAACTTGTCGAACTATGTTACATATTTTAATCACATCCTTCCACTTTCAAAATTAATCCACCTTTTCTTAAAATTCGCGATCATACGCGAATCAAACACACACGTCTACATTTTTCCACCACTCCTTCCACACTGCTTCCAAAATCCTTTTTCAAACGCGCGCGTGCGCAAAACCTGCAAGTTCCCAACTAGCGACTGAGAAGCGAAAATACAAAACTATTACTATTTTTCTGGAACATAAACACTTTTGCGATTTTAGAGTTCACTTCCCTTAAAAGTCAATGTAATTGAAAACATGTAGAAAAGACATTTACATTTCGAAATTGACACTTTCAATCACACCGAAATAAAACAATACTTTAATATACAATTTTAACACAGAGGTGTGAAAGCCTTATCACATAATGGAGAAAATATAAATGATGTAACTCTAACTACTGGGAAAATTTGATACGAAATTACTACTGGAAAAATTATATGTTTTTTTTTAAAGAAAAAATATATAAGAACTGCAATCACAAGACACAATAATTTTAGAATGCTTTGTTCAAGATAACAGTCCGGAAGTTTATTTAATTTTTGAAGACAGGGAAATTAAATTATTTGTGTCTCTAGTAGTAAAATTAAATATTATTAAAAACACATCTGATTACATAGCGGAATCTTAACATCCAGTTACTGAAGTATAACCGCTCATTAAATGATTTTATTTTCATTTTATCTTTCTTGCCATTAAATCAAATTAATTTTTCATCACGATTTTTCCTTACAACTTTTATACATTGATTATTTTATTATTCTTATTCTTTCATCATTTTATGAATGCTAACTAAAGTAAGAGAAATATGATATCAAATCAGTCAATATTCAAAAGTATTTCTTTCAATTTTAGATACATTTGTGAAACATGCCACGTTAGCGTAGTGTGGTATATGAGTGCCGTTAAAATCACATTTCCGGAACTTTGGTCAAATTCAGAAAGAATATATAATTACTTTTTACTTTCCCTGCAATACATGGTAATGTATAGGGAAAGTATTGGAATCATGTCGAAAATCGCAACTCGAGTTTTCGACGGATCTACAAGTTTCAAGACCTCTAGAAAACGGGAAAACCATTTTTAGCGTGACGTCTGTGTGTGTGTCTGTGTGTCTGTCTGTGTGTTTGTGTGTCTGTCTATCTGTCTGTGCAGATTTTGTTTCCGCTGCAACTGAAAAACTAATTGACCGAATTTCACAAAATTTGGTAGGTAAGTCACTTGTGGGCGAGTCTGGTGCTGATTAGTTTTGGGTACGATTCGGGATAAAAGAACCCGCCTATTTTTGCGAAATAGCCCTCAAAAGCTTGTATCCACTCTAACTAAAAAACTAATGGACTGAATTTCACAAAATTCGGCAGATGAGTCATTTGTGGGTTACTCTAGTGCTGATTAGATTTTGGTATGATTCGGAAAAAATAACCTGCATTATATTGCAAAATGGCCCACAAAAATCTCCCAAATCTAAACTACAGAACTACGCATGCTCAAATATATCCATTAAATGCATGTTTAATACGTAATTTTTAGCGAAGAAAAGAATAAGACCAACCCCATTACATTAGGACCAGCCGTTCTCGAGATATTTTAGTTTTTCGTATTTTCTCTACGCCACCTTTGAAAATAAGTCCGGTTACCGAATGAGAACGAAAATTGAATTAAAAGTGAAATAAATTTAATTAAAATAAAGAGAACGTGGATATAAGTCTGCAGGGAAAGTCATGTGCTGCCCACATCAGATTTTTCTTTTTCTTCTTTAAATAAGTAGGAAATATAAGATTATTAATACAGTTAAACAATAATAAATTTAACCCCATGACGAAACGACACCGTCATAAATTAAGAAGAGTGTTTGATATTTTAGATACTTTCAATCTCCGTATGTATTTTATTCTGTCAAAATAAGACGTCAGACTGGATCTAAATACTGTCAGAGACGATCATTGTAAGGAATGAATAGCCCGCAGAAACAAAGCGTCACGTTTTATCTGTTCTTTTACACGCGGCGGCCCAAATTTATATTCTAAGTTTTATTCATAGATCCCCACAAACCTTCTAAACCGCGACCATGATAAATGAGCGAAATTAATCATTTTCGGAGATAAAGGATTTCAGCCATTTTTCTTATTTCACTCACGCTTGAATAATTACGTGTTGAATAAATTTTAAGATGGAAGTTTTCCGTGAGAATAAATTTAAACTAGTGATATATTTAAAAAATTAAGCAATAGTCGGTACAACTGAATGTACATGCAACCGGTTGTAGTTTGAGTATACTAAGTGTACCAGTTCGCGTGAACAGTCAAGTAAATACAGTTACTTTCTAGTCCAGTATCCTAGATGTATAGCTTTGAATGTACGGCAAAGCACCTGTAGTAGGTTAGCTGTGCATTAAAACTATTAGTCAACCGACTATATAATTTTGCATACACCGTCCACTAAATGCAGCAGTTTGTTTCTAGTCTATTCCAACAGTAGAAATTTGATTGGACAGCTATCCAACTGTCAAAGGTTGCGTGTACAGTAGGGTGAAAAGTTGTTTATTAAGTGGATCAAAAAAAAGTAGGTCACATTTAAAAAAAAAATGTGACTTTGCTTTCACTTGCCGCAAGGAACTTCAAAATTTGGATTTTTTTTTCAAAAGCACTAGTTTTTAAAATTACAAGCAAAAATAGATAAATGTATTCCATAGTGTAACACTAATTGTCAAAAGCTGCCTATCGATTTCATCAGACTAACCGATAGCTGGCCAGTCGATGTTCTACCAATTGAGCTACTAGAACGGAAGTTTTTATCGTCGAATTGGACTCTCTAAGATTGCAAATGATTGATGTAACCCTGTATAACAATAACTAAACTGTCGATTGAGTGTTCTGAAAGGAATGCCTCGTTCCAAAATTTAAGGGTTATTCTGGGTAGTAAATAAACTTATAATTTCATCTTCTTATTTTTGTGAATTTGTCACTTACCGTTTGGCAAATTTTACACAGCTATTTCATTATCATCAAGAAAACGGTCCTATCTTGCAGTTATTTCATGTAATAGATTTTGAATTTACTGTTGTTTGTTTAATTCATATTTTGTTGTTTGACGTTTTCCTATATATAGTATAATGTTTATAGTGTTTAGGGAAATTATTGTAACGAGGTCAAAGATTCTAATATCGAGTTTTCGACAATAATACATGTTTCAAGCATCCGTGGATGTAAATCCAACGTTATTGAAATGGTGTATGTGTGAGTATGCATATTAGTGTGTGTGCATGAGTGTCCTGTGACTGCGGTATTTCACGAACGAATGGAGTGTTTCGAACCTTAAATTTCGAATGAAATTTTAAGAAAATTATCAAAAATAAAAGAACTTTCAATAATGTTACATACATAATCATGTCTTGCATAAATCTTCATTGGAAAACGAACGGCTTTAGAACTCTATTAAAAACCATTCTTAAGATTATGCATATTTTTCAAATCAATTTATTGAAAAAACCAAATGAAATTATTAAGGTGTTATCTATTTTGAAATAGATTAACTTTTCGTATACGATATTATGTAACAAATGTATTAATACCCTTTTCAGGTATATCTAGTCGATTCCATTTACAGCAGGATATACTTTTTGTAATAGTTTTAAATATTTCGCCCAGGAATTCACTAAATGTTATTTCCCTGTTTATTTTCACTTTCCCTGCAATACATAGTAATGTATAGGGAAAGTATTGGAATCATGTCGAAAATCCCAACTCGAGTTTTCGACGGATCTACACGTTTCGAGACCTCTAGAATACGAAAAATCTATTTTCAGCGTGACGTCTGTGTGTGTGTCTGTGTGTATGTCTGTCTGTGCAGATTTTGTATCCACTCTAACTAAAAAACTAATTCACCGAATTTCATAAAATTTGGTAGGTGAGTCCCTTGTGGATGAATCTGGTGCTGATTAGTTTTGTGTACGATTCGGGACAAAAGAACCCGCTTTTTTTGCGAAATGGTCCGCAAAAATTGCATCCACTCTAGCTGAAAAATTAATAGACCAAATTTTACAAAATTCTGCAAACAAGTCGCCCGTAGGTTGCCCTGGTGCTGATTAGATTTTGGAACGATTTGAAAAAAACAACCTACCTCTTTTGCAAGGTAGCCAGCAAAAATCGTTAAAATCTAAAATAAAAAAACTACGTAGACTCTATACCCATTACATGTTTGTTTTATACCTAATTTCAACGAAGAAAATAATAAGACCAACCCCATTACACTAGGACTAGCCGTTCTCCAGATATTTTAATTTTTTCGTATTTTCTCTACGCCACCTTTGAAAATAAGTCCAGTTCCTAAATGAGAACGAAAATTGAATTAAAAGTGAATTTAATTTTATTGAAATAAAGAAAATGTGAATATAAGTCTGCAGAAAAAGTGCTGCCGACATCAGATTTTTCCATCTGTAATGCTCGGCGACTTATTCGTTGACAATTTGACAGAATATCCGCAAGACACCTAATTAACGAAAATGACTCAATTAATAAATATTCAATATCTTAAAAAAACAAGTTCAATTTATTTCATAATCCTTGTCGCTTTGAGGATATTAATATTCTTGGTTCATAATATAGAGAGTTTCACGGTTTATAGTGCAAGTACGTTATATTAAGGGCCTAGGGATCCACAGATTAATTGTGTTTTTGAAGGTGTGTTAGAGTAATTAATTTTCAATACCGAGTCATATAAGAAATAATCCGTATGACGGGCATAACATCTAAATTTTCGTTTTAGCGATGATTCAATGGTTGTCATAGTAACTAGATTCGCCATTTTTAAATTAAACAACAAAATGCTAAGAGCAATATTGACATTAGAAAAATATTATAGGAGTTGTAATTTAAAACTTGATTGAAATGGAAACCATTGGTTTTATATAATAAACTATCAGTTTCTAATGACTATAATAGTTTAACATATGACCTATATTGCTCTGCGGATGCTATCTATATTTCTAATTGTCAAGTTAGATTTTCACAGAATAAAAGTTAATTGAGCACTTCAAAATAGTTTTACGTATTGTCACAAAGAAGAGTGTCTAATATTAATGAGGAATTATGTTATTATTTTTGTGCATCTTTATTAAGCTGGGAAAGAAGCAAAGTCATCGCATTATGAAGGGAAAGTAATCTGCTGCGCACAGTATATTTTTCTGCGAGAACTGGTGAGGAAGAGGGGGTGCGCATATTTTTTAATAATCAAATTGTTTATCCGATGGCTGCATAAAACATATTGGGGAAAGATAGCAGCGGATATTTTCCCACAAAGCAAATTAACCCATCATAAATTGCTAATAAATTATTCCCCTTAATACATCTTAATCTCTTCTTGTGTTTTCATCACGACGTTAGACGTCAAACGCGATTCAAATAATGCCGTAGTCCATTATTCTGTGGAATAGATGACTCTTCAAAACAAAGCGTCGTGTTTTATCTTTTCTTTCACACGCCGCAGCTCCAAATATTATTCTATGCCTTACACTTAGGTTCAATAAACAGTTTAACCACGGCTATGAGAAATGAAAGAAATTAATCAAGCTTCCAATAAAGGGTTTGACGCATTCCATTTTTTTACCCAATTGAAATATTTATATTATGGAGCACATTTCAAAATGAGAAAATGTGCATTGAACAAAATTAAAACTAATTAAATTTAGTGTATTAAACGAAATTATAACAAATTAAATTTAAAGTTTAAATTTAGTGTTCAAAAATTAATTGATCCGTTAAGGTTCCTTTGTCATATATGATTTTAATGGAGTCAACAATGCCATAAATCTATAATTTTGTGTATTATAATCACCAAATCCGTTGCTAAATTTAGAATAATGCTTTCATTGCAGATAACAACAACCAAATGTTTAATGTGAAACAGCTGATAACTTCAATAGCAGCAATATAATTGTCTATATGCCACACTTTGATTACCTTTGCTAAAACTGAGGAGCATTGAACCAACAAATGGCATGGAGTTTATTAAAACAACTTTTAATTAGTTTGTGCCAGTGAATGAAAGCATTGTCTTAATTAATTCTTCAAATTTATCAAATAAAATACAACCAATATGACGTCAATATGACGCCCGCATTGACCCCTAATAAGATGAAAAATTGTACATAAGAGACAATCAACTTTCTAAAAAAAAACATTTCATTAAGAAATGGTGACAAAAAGTGGTGATCTTTTAGTAAATCCTCCATTGGCATCTATGCATGCCGATATTCGGTGCTTATATGGAGTTACTTGAGATGCCTATTTCCCTCTGCTAAAGATTCTGCCACAAATGTTGCAACTGTGGTCGGCTAATTCGATGGTATTCTGAAAGGCTGCGATTTTCACTGCATATCCCAGACGTGTCTATTGATGATAGGTCTGAGGACATAGATGGTCATGGGAAGGTATTAAATTTGCGATGACAGTAATGAGACAGTCTTGCAGTATGTGGTCGAGCATTGTCTTGCTGGTAAATGAAACCCGGGCAACTTGACAGAGTAGGAAAAACAATCAGTTGCAGAATACCGTTGACGTACAAGCAAGTCGCCAAATTGGCTTAAAAAAGGAAGAGATCGGCTGTCCCACAAGATAGCTCCTCAGACTATCGCACCAAGTGTGATGGCCCTATCCAGTTCGACAACAAATGCGAAATCACAATGCTGGCCAGTCCTTCGCCTCACACGTATGCGATGGTAATCGACACTGAAAGAGAAGCGGGATTAGTCGCTAAAGACAACATGGCTCTAATAGAAAACTGCTCAGGCTGAACAAACTCAGCACCAATCCAGAGGGATCTGCCTATCGGGAGGGGTCAGTAGTAGGTACATTATGTAAAATAAAACTCTAGTAAAGATTAATTCATTTATTCGATTCTTGCAGACTTATTTGTTGTGTTACAGGCTTTTAAATCGCTAAAAGTGTTTCACTAACTGCTTATAGCTAGCTAAAAATTTTAGTTTTTGCCCCGATTTTTTCTTGTTACTCTACCCATAGGCATCATGCAAAAATATAAAATGATTTTACTAACTTTACTTTGGAGCATATAGATTAAACTTATATATCTGACGAGATTTTATATTCAAGTTAATCTACAGGATGTTCGTAAACTGTTTTGACAAAAGAAGAAGGGTGATAGTATCCATCAACACGAATAATATTTACTATGAAACCCAGGGTCGCATTCCACTCTGAGTGTCAGAAAAGAATAACTTCGAAACTCGCCCAACAAACACAAGTCGCCACTTCGGACGACACAGCTGCCATGACGGAGAAGTATCACATCTTCAGAACATCACCGTCAAGCATGTGCTGTATGCAAATTTCCAGTGACAAAAAGCAGCGGCGACAGTTGCAGCTGATTGGACGTAGTGGACCTGCAGCTTAGCCTCCACGCTCACAGGACCTCAATCCACTGGACATCTTCTGAGGCACATAAAACCATTGGTGTACGAGACGCCTGTGGACTCCGTAGAAAATGTCGTCGCGAGAATTGTTGTTGCAGCGGACATTATAAACACGACACCAGGTGTCTTAGAGACGGCGCGCCATTCGTTCATTCGTCGGCGTGAAATGTGCAACGGCACCCTTGGCCGTCACTTTGAGCATCTACTTTTATTTTTTCTCTGGTGTAAATGAATGGGATTGTCCAAATTATGACGACGTTAATTCTCCTTATTTTCACTGTTGAAAGTTCAACTTCAACTTCACGCTTTTCTGACACTCAGAGTGGAATGCGACGCTAGGTTCCACAGTAAATATTGTTCGTCTTGATGCGTACTATCACCCTTCTTAATTTGTCAAAACAGTTTACGAACACCCTATATAGATGCCTCGCGGCACATCAATAAGCATTTGAATACGTACTTGGATACTTATATTTCCATATATTCTGTTTGTGGTGCACTAAAATAAAATAATATATTAAAGCTGGGCATTTTAGATTAATTAATTATTTTCAACATATATTAACATGACCGTATAATCGTACATAGTGGAACTCATTATTAATATATACATTGCATTGTTTTGCCGCTGAAAACCCTCCAAATATTTATCTTTCGCGCGAGTTATGTAAAAGAACATTATTTAATATAATACTAAATTGATCGCACCATTTTAACTTTAACAATAAATCATTTCTTAACAACATAAAATACTTATTCATTACACAATTATTCATATTATTTCGGCGGAGAGAGACAATGTGAGATCATTACTAAAAATATTTAAAATGTATTTAAGACCTGGTACCATATTTGAGGAACACATATCTTCAAGGCTGTCTTGGCTTAGTCACCAGCACATACTTCACCGATCATATTGTACTGCTGGCTAGGTGTTAATATCAAACACTTCTGGAATAACCATATCTCCGTTCTTATGTCATTCTTGTCTATATATCTAGTCGTTCTCTGTAGGTATCCTCGTTCTTTATATCCGCTCTTATCGTATTTCTTTCTCATCGTTCTTAAGTCATTTTATCTCATCGTTCTTAAGTCATTCTATATCTATATATATCGTTTTAAGTGTCGTGCTTCTTAATGTCGTGCTGTACGTCCGTATATCTGTTTTTATCATCGTTCTTATGTCATAGGTTGTGGCTTTTTTGCTTCAGGACTGACACTCCTCCTTTGCCACCTTTCTGTTAGGTCGGACGGTCTGGATCTCAACAACAACAACTCCCCTTTTGCTCTTATTGGCCGCCTTCATAGCACCATCACAATCACCTTCTCCATTGGTCAGCCTTCTTATCCAATGTCGTTCTTTACATTTTCTTAAGAGTCATTCGACCCCCTTCTTGTCTTGAAACCCCTAAATTTATGATTTTAGCTGACCTTTGGGTCAGCGTGTCGTAAGCACTGGCGTCATTGAGACTGTATGCGTCTGATGTTTCAGACACAATAAATAATGTACATAAAACTGTCTCACAATAACTGGTGTGAGATCGATTTCTGGTATCACACTATTCAAACATCGCCAATCAATAAACTTCTTTAGATTTCTCATGTTAATTTTACTTCCTAATTTTCTTTTAAGCAAAACCAAATATCTCGTTCCTGCGCAACAATATTTTACAAAGAAATAAATAAAAATATTGAGCTGCAGCACTCGACACATTTTAAATATTACAGAACCTCCCTTACATCCTGATCTTAATATTTAAATTTGACAAAGGGCTGCTGGAAATATTACTCGTAATTAATTATTCACATTCTTTCGAAAAATGTACATGATTTAACATTCTTTAAGTGAATAAATTACATATAATTTATTCGCATTTAGCTCTTTCTAGTCTTTTGTCCATAATTTTAGCCCATTAGAGGAAGGCGTCAGCCGCGATCCATATAACGTCATTGGTCTTTATTGTGCAGAAATGATGGCTTCCAGAAACAATGCCTCGCGTTTTATCCACTAATATACATGCATCAGCTGAAGATATCATTCTGATTTTTATGCTTGAGCCTATAAATCGTCTTACGAGCGACAATGATGAATGGGTGAAATTAGTCAGGCTGTTGAAAAATGATTTGTCCATTTTTCATATTTCACGCAAGAATGCTTTGCAAATATATTTTTTGATACAATTTTTCATGATTCTTGTTAACTAAAATATACTCTACACTTTCGGAATTGATATTGTTATTTTATGTTTAACTTGCTAGTTATAAGTTATATATATATATATATATATATATATATATATATATATATACATATATATACTAAAAGAATAATCTAGTTGTAGGGTTGCCATCCTTTCCAGTTAATAATTGATTGACTACGATTCTTACTTTGCGTCTCATACGCTTTATATTTTGTATATTTAATATGTTTACTGATTACGAAGATGAAAAAGTACTATCAATATACTTTAAAAATTGTGATTTAATCAACACATGGTTGTTTCTATAATTAACACATTTTTTTTCAAATATCAAGTTTCAAGGCAAGAGTGGATGAGAAGAGCACTTACTCAGCAAGCTTAAACAAATTTTGATATGTAAAATTGTTACACAAATTAGAGCTTTCTTGTTACTACATTTTTCTGAAATGTAACAATCTTTTTCTACCGATTACAAAAAAGATGCCGATTTTTAGCCGATTCATTTGATTGTTTCTAAACAGATCGCGTTTTCTTTTAAAAAATACAAATTTTAATACTTATTGAATGGCTAATGATAAATACTTACCACAACTGTGTACATTTTTTTAAGAGAAAGTACTTACAAATCATTTATTTGTTTAATACTAGCAAATATATTTTGTTTATATTATTTTTTCGATATTAGATCCAAAACATGCAATACCTCTAAAACGTCTAATGTTATCGTCTTCATTATGTCATGTGCTTTTAAAGAATGTATTTCACCACTAATTTCAGCATAATTGGTTCTTCATAATTTCCCCCTGAGTTTTGAAAATCATATCTGAAAATTAAAAATTCTCTCCTCCGAGTTCTTCGAAATTAACAATCTAGTTAAATGCATCAATAGAAATTATCGTGCCAAGTTTTATTTGATTTACTCAATTATTTCGAGTGATATACTGTTACATATCAAATAAAATATAAATGATATTATCTCTAGTGTGACACACGATATCTCATATAAATAGAAACCATTTATGTCGGATTGATTATTCCAAAGTAGTACTTCATATTTAAAAGTGGTTTCATTTGATTCATTCCATTTTAGATCTAACATTCGAATCTCTTCAAAAATAGCGCATATTAGTGTCCTGTAAATTATGTCCTTCGTTTTAAAATAAAATAATCACATGTAAAATGGCTATTTTTGTAATCTAAAGCAAAAAATTTATAAATATCGATTATGTCCTTCGTTTTGAAATAAAGTAATCACATCTAAAATGGCTATTTTTGTAATCTAAAGCATAAAATTTATAAATATCGATTATGTTCTTCGCTTTGAAATAAAATAATCACATGTAAAATGGCTATTTTTGTAATCTAAAGCAAAAAATTTATAAATATCGATTATGTCCTTCGTTTTAAAATAAAAAAATCTGATGTGGGTAGCACATGACTTTCCTTATATAATGTAATGAATTTACTACTTTTACAGTAACAAAAAATATGTTTTTCTTATAGTAGATACTTATATTCTTTCCAAGATATTGAATGGTATTACATATGGTATGGTATTACATATGAAAAATGAACATGTTTCTCAATAGGAAATATTTTATTTTTATTTTATATGACTTTTTGATAATTTTTTTAAAAAATGTGCAATATCTCGAGAATGGTTCATTTTACCGTTCTAAAATTTATGCCAATCGTTTCGTAATGAAAAATTACATTAGAAATGTCTATTTGCGTAACTTTATTAGTGGTTTTGATTTTTTGACGATTTTTTCAAAATTTCATTCGAAAATTTAGGGGGGTTCTTAACATTCGATTGCATATAAAAGCAGTAGGCTTCCAGTGTTTACGGATTGTGATTTTTGTACCAAATTTGGTTCGAATCGGTCCATTCGTTCGTCAGTTATCGTCTCCGCAGACTCACTGACACACACACACACACACACACACATACTTTCACACACACACACACACACACACACACACACACACACACAGACATCACTTCAAAAATGTTTGATTCGTGATCAGGGATGCTTGAAAAGTGCTCTCCCGTCGAAAACTCGATTTCGAATTTTCGACCCCGTCACAATACTTTCCTTATACATTATGTATATAAGGAAAGTAATAATCAGATGTAAAATGGCTATTTTTGTAATCTAAAGCAAAAAATTTATAAATATCGATTATGTCCTTCGTTTCGAAATAAAATAATCACATGTAAAATGGCTATTTTTGTAATTTAAAGCTAAAAATTTATAAATATCGATTATGTTTTCATATCACTTTTTCGTTTCTGTGAAAAGAAAAATAGAACAAATATAGGCATTCATTTTATCTGCTCATCCAAAAAATCTATACGCCTCTGATATCCATCAATTGAAGATATAAATTAAATAAATTAATTTTTAAATGTCATCTTATTTACTTAAATTTTTCGAGAGATATGTGTAGAGACACACACAAGGTCATCATTGAAAATACAGTTGCTTCGTATTCAGGAATGCCCAAATTCTAGAGCATATCCTAGAGTCGGTTTTTTTTTACTCAATCATAATACTTCCTTTTATATTAGCTAGCTATTACTGGGAAAGATGGAAAATATGTTATGTTATTATATATTATAATATTCGTCTACCTACGACATGCAAGTTATTCAACATCTTAAAAAATCTCGTTCCGTTTTATTTCCGATAGATAAATTATTGAAAATTATTTCTAATCAATTTTGTTTTTGATGTACAAAATGTAATAAACATTTTAAGCTCACATATTGACAAAAAGAAACAGCTTTTAATTTAACACGTTCCTGGAAGAAGTGGCATTAAAGTTTTACTTTTATCGTTTTTCCAAACTTTGCGTCATGCGACACCGTAAATTGGCGATTATCACACGGAGTTCTGATTTATAATAAAGATTACATGTCGCTTCGAGAGGAAAAATGTTATATTTTAAGATAATGACGAGTAACGCTGCATTTAATAGATTTTTATGAGCAATGATCATTTATCGGATCTAATTGTATTTTTTGCTCATTGTTTCAGATATGTAATTTATAACAACTAATTTTATATAATCATGAACTGTTACTGTCAAGTCCTACAAAAAGACGTAGACCATTAAGACTTTAACACTTAAGCCAAAAATGAGTATTTCAATTATATTTTTTAACACTTTTATTAAAATATTCAACGTTAAATATTATTTGCAGAACTAGGAGGATGGGCACCCCCCCCCCCTGCTTGATGACGGCTGCCTACCCCCATAATATGCTTTGCGAATAGAAGGAGTTCGCTTCCTACTCGTTGGTTTTTACTGAGTTCGCTTCATGAGCATTTTCGAGTCGCCTGCTACTCAAGGAATTAAGCCACCTTTGGGTTTATGCCGCATAACCTTTGGAGTGTGGTCGCCTGCAACTCAAGTGTAATGCTCCTTTATTCTTTGGCACTCACCAACCCCCGAAATACGCTTTGCGAGTTCTTTTTACTCGGCCGAATAACTCAACCAACCCTCTGCTCGTTGACTCTTGGAAACCCCTGGAGCTTGGAAGTTCCGTCTACTATTTTCTGTGCAAACTGACCGCTAGTTACCACGGACTCCTTCATTCCACTTGCTCCTCAATCGTAATATATCAATTGGAGCGTGTTTGCTATTAGTTAACGATCATCTCGTTCACCTTGTTCTGTTCAAATTATTGCAGTCCTACATTCACGTAATAGAAATGGCTGCAGGTAAAGTATAGGGAGTCGTTTTCCATATTCGTGACAATGAGAGGCGATACCTGACACAGTATTCTAAACCATCATGCAAAATGGGCAATCATTTGATGTCATCTCGTATTTCTCTGCTCGTTGACTCTTGGAAACCCCTGGAGCTTGGAAGCTCCGCCTACTATTCTCTGTCGCTCACTGATCGCTAGTTACCACAGGCTCCTTCATTCCACTTGCTCCTCGATCCTAATATATCAATTGGAGCGTGTTTGCTATTAGTTAACGATCGTCTCGTTCACCTTGTTCTGTTCAAATTATGGCAGTCCTACATTCACGTAATGGAAATGGCTGCATGTAAAGTATAGGGAGTCGTTTTCCATATTCGTGACAATGAGAGGTGATACCTGACACACTATTCTAAACCATCATGCAAAATGGGCAATCATTTGATGTCATAGGTCTGAGCTAGTCTTCACAGAAAATTTTGAATGCATTTTGTCAGAGGCAGCTGAGGCCACAAGTTTTTTTTTTTTAATATAAAGAGATTCAGCATAAACTTTATGTCAAAAATAACGCTGCTTACAAAATATTCTATCACAGCTATTGCAACTGTTTTATAAAGCTCCCCTTGGAAGTAATTTTGTTTATCAATAGTGTATAAAACATTTCGCCCAAATGATAAGGAGAACTTAAACAATTTATGTAAGCACAAATAAAACAATACTATAGCAAATATATGTTTCGAGGATACGCTGAATCTCCTTCGTCAGTGCAAGATAACCAACAACCCGAAGTCGGATACACGAAATTCCAAGGTTCCAAGGCTTTATCTTTTCGGGTCACCTGTGAACTCACGTATCCCCAATACACGAAATGCTCAAAAATAGATTAAACAGAGATTTTTATATACCTTAGACCTGGATTAAGAGCTTACCTGAGAGAGCCAACCAGAAAGCAGAATGAAGAACAACATAGCCAATCCGAAATGACGAAGTAACACACAAGATTGGTGTGCACCAAAACACAACAAGAATATACCGACAAGACGAGTAAAGTTCGAACAAAAATAAATGAGACCGATCAAGATGAAAAATAAGATAAAATGACACAAAATAGCACCAAAGGTTATGAAAGTGAAGAAACTTACAGGGTACTCTCGTATAATGAAGTACTAGACAACTCATTAACTACACTGCTGGCCATTAAAATTGCTACACCAGGAAGGAAAGCAAATAGCAGAATCTTATTTATTGTACATGCGCAGTATAATGGGAGGAAGATATGGTTAAATGTTCAGGTGGTTTAGGGTACATAACATGTAGAAATCAGTACATAACATACAGAGTTCAGAGCTGCCACCTCTGCAGCAACAACTGCCGTAATCCGGCTGGCCATCGAATCTAATTGAGCTTGGATGACAGATACATATACGTTATTCCATGCGGCTTCAACTCTATACCATAAATCATCAATCGTAGTGGCTGACGAATGGTGGCGTGCCAGTCCTTCGGCAACCCATGATCAGATGTTCTCAATGGGTGACAGATCTGTAAAACGTGCTGGTCAGGCCAACAGTCGAATACCCTCTGTATCGAGGAAAGCCAGGACAGCACGGGCAATATCTTGCCCGTGCTGTCCTGGCTTGGTCTTGGTGGTGTGTGTCTTGGTCGTGCATTATCTTGTTGAAAGATGGTGTCACGCAGAACTCGAAGATAGGGCACAGTCACAGGCTTTAACACGTCAGAAATGTAACGTCGGCTGTCCATATTGCCGGTTATGCGAACAAGAGGTGGCCAGGATGTGCATCCAATGGCACCCCATACAATCACGTCAGGTGCTGGACCCATATGACGATGACGAATGAAAGCTGGCAACGTTGGTCCTCATTAGTGCCTCAACACGAAGATGCGTTCATCATTATACTGTACGCTAAACCGGGATTCGTCTGAAAAGACGACGTGGTGACACTCCTGTGTCCAGTTTCGTCGTTCGTCGTACCACTGTAGGAGCGCCTGTCTCTGCTGCAGAGTCAAGGGAAGCCACAACAATGATCCCCGTGCTGATAGTCCGTGCTGCTGCTTACGTCGTCGCACTGTCCGTGTGGACACTTCTAGTCGTGCAAACGAGCCAAGTTCCTGACTCAGGGTACGTGATGCGGCTGTACGCTCCTTCAAGTTCGAGAGGACCTGCATGGCGTTCCTGGACCTGCATGGAGAGGATCCTGCATGGCGTTCAGTATGGCCCTCCTAGATCCATCGATTCCATATTCACCTGACAGTCATGGGATCCCGACCAACGCGAGCAATGTGGCGGAATAATAAATCGCAGTCCCGATAGATCACGAACCTGTCGCTCTCGAATTAAGACATGTGCTGGTAGGAGTTTATCCTTCTTATACGAGGCATAACACGATCTTCATACAAACAAAGAACGCTCAAATGCGATTTCCGAATGAGAAACCCGCTGTGCAATCTTCCCTTTTAAACAGAATGTAGATTACGTTACTCATACCTGCTTTGTGCGCATGCGCTGCAATGCTTATCATTTGCATATCTCAGCATGTAGTACACCTTTCATGCAAATTTGACGTTTGTTGCACGCCACCTTCATGGTGTAGCAATTTTAATGGTCAGCAGTGTAAATTACTAGAATTTTTCTGGATGCAGGAGGTTGCAAAGACGTCAAGTTCACTCAAAACGGTGGTCAAGTGAATAGAACTGCTGAGAAATTAAAGATTCCTGTTTTTGACATAGTTTGAAATATGTTATGCTTCAGAATGATTTTTTTAGCTCAAAATTAAACAATTTTCATACATACCCGTTGCTTAGCACTGAAAATATTTTCACAGAATTTCCATTTTGACAAAATTGAAAAGACAAAAGAATTATTTTTCATACAAATTTTAACAAATCTAAGACATTAATTGACAAACTTTTCGTAAATTTTTAGAAAAATATATGTACATTTTGTGTGGTTGTATCTATCTATATTTTATCTATAATAAGAGAAGAAGTCTATCTGTTCGTCTGTGTGTTCGACTGTTCGCCTGGGATATATTTCAGGAAATGTAGTTTTTCAGATTAGGTTTTGACAATTTTTGAGAGCCATTTCGCAAAATAAGACAGATTATTTTTCCGAATCGCACCAAAATCTAATCAACACCAGGGTAACCCACAAGTTACTTATCTATCAAATTTTGTAAAATTGATCTATTAGTTTTTCAACTAGAGGAGATACAGGAAATTTTTGTGGGCCATTTTGCAAAAAAAAGGCGAGTTCTTTTATCCCGAATCGCACCAAAAACTGATCAGCACAAGGGTCACACACAAGTGACTTACATACCACATTTTATGAAATGTGGTCCATTAGTTTTGAACTAGAGTGGATACATATCTTGTACAGACAGACACACCGGAACACACACAGGCGTCAAACTAAAAATAGTTTTTTTTGTATTCTAGAGGTCCCAAAACGTGTAGTTCCGTCGAAAATTCGAGTTGCGATTTTCGGCATGATTCCAATATCATCCCTATATATTACCATATATTGCAGGGAGAACAAAAAGTTGTAGATTGCGTGTGGATAAGCCTATTCCACTATCGCACATTTTAAAACCCGGGCCTCACCAAATACATATTTAGTTGAAAATAAACATTTTCTTTAAAATATCAACAATATATAATTGTGAAAGGCCTGGACAACGTGTATCCATAATGTACATTATGTGTAATGTATATATACATGCCTATATTTGACTATTCCCCTTTTTAACATTCCGACTTGACTTGCGGCATTAAAATTGTGATTATTTGCAATAAATATGAGAGAAGGAGAGAACGTTAAACTTTATTAGCGGATGGTTTTATTTCGAATCTCAATATTAACATGGGCTAAAATGACCATTGAAAAGTACAAACAAGAAAGATCAATCATGCGTAAAGCATTTGTTATGAAACACTTTCCAACTGCAATGCAATTTTATTTAAACATCTTAAAAATGCGATACATTCAGCGGTAATATTTTTAAAATTAGCACAATATGCAATAATTTATTTTATTTAAAAACTTAAAACATCATTGAAAAAAATGAACTCTATTGAAATGACGTCATTGAAATATAAATTGCCTGGCTCTCCATGTAAAAGCAGTAAATATTTCATTCATACACTTTTATTCCATTCCTTTCATTTATCACAGAACTACAAAAATTTATTTTACTTAAGAACTAAAAATCTTGGAGGTAAACGTAATTTAACTCTATGCTTAAAACTTCTTAAAAAAATATGTTATAAATTCGTTTGCTTCTCTATGTAAAATCACTTAATGTTTAATTCATATCAGCTATATTGCAGACTCCAGCGCTAAATAATGTTGCGTTAATGAAATTAAGCAATTCTTATACAACTCATCTTACAACTGGATGTGTTTACATTCTCAATAAGTGAAAATTAGGCTTCGTTGTAGAAATAATCTAAATTTGATGATCATTTAAACTGAAATATATTGAAATTATGTTGTTTCAGAATATAGATGCACATAAATTAAGCAAAAATGAAGCGGTTTTAAGACGGAAACAACACTAAATATAAATTAAAAATAACTTTAAAAATTATGATTTTGGCACAAGGTTGATGCAATATTTTATTTTGAAGTGGGTCACGTAATCTTTTCATGCAATGTAGGTGCAATTATTATTTTAATTTTTATGTATAAAAATGCTGAATATATTTTGCTGAAATTTTTTTCATAATTTTATGGGAGAATTTGAATATTTCCTTAAATTTTCGAAGAAATTTGTGAATTTTAAATTCGGTTAAAAAAAATGTTTGAAAAATTAGGTCCCACAGGGTTCAATGTATTTCATGCATTGAATCCAAAACTAATTGGGAGATTTTATTCATTTATGTTCCCATAGTTCCCACAGACCGTCTGAACAACATACTAAAATGTAATTTTGATAAAGTCATTTTACGGCAGTTATCTTGCGAACGGATAGACAGAGAGACAGAATGAACAAAGTCACAAACACTTTTCAACAATGTTGTAAAGTGTTAAAATGAAATAACTTCTTCGTAAGCGTTTCATACTCTTTTTATGACGTATCAAGACTTGACATATGATCCTGTTATACATTATAACGTTCAGTATGAAAGCATTTTATTAAACTTAAATTATAAAGATTAATCAATATTAAATAGACTTAAACATTAACATTATTAAATAGACTTAAACAATTATTCTTAAAGAAATTGGAATAACATTCGAATGGTAATTTAAAAACGTAGGAAAAAGTTGTTCTCCTCAAGATGTAAAATATACTTTGTGCGAAGGAATATTATTTCTCTCCTTAAGATGTAAAATACATTTTGTGTGAAGGATTATTATTGCTCTCCTCGTTACCATAACATTAGGAGAAATACTATCACGTCACGTGATCTGTGTGACACAGGCGTGTCAGATCATTGCGTTGAAACTTAATCTCATCTTTTGGATTGCATAGTGCAAGGTAATTAATCAAAATTTCAATGTCTGAAATGCTGCACATTATAAATTCAATTTTGTTTTTGGGGGGGGGGGGGCGACATTGAGTTATTGTTTGCTTTTGTAGTAAATATGAAGTTTCGCTCTTGTTCATACTCGTAATCAGACTTGTTCGAAGCTCTAATAAAGCGTATTCAAGTTTATATTTAAAGGACGCAAGTTGTCTCAACATGTTCAGATTCAGTTTGAGTTTAACATAATATAAAATAAAAAAAATTGAAATTTTTGAAGTTTAAGAGTCCTGAGACGCAAATAGTAAAGTAAAGCATCGATTTGTTTATTTGGTTGATTTTGACGATATACAATATTATTTATTAGATGGTTTTGGAAAATGGTTCAGTTGACGACATAAGATATATTTTTTATTCAACCGTTTCTTTTCTTGTAAGATGAAATCCATCTTGGGGAAATATAATAACTAAAATAGTTTTGTTGTTTTTAAATAAAAAATGTTTTAACATGTGAAATAGTCGCCTTTGAAGGTACATGATAAGAACAAATGTCGAACATAGATATGCATTCTACTCAGTTCATCTGTTGCAGTAGTATTAAAACTTTCTAAATGAAATTTGATAAACAGGAAGTCAATGGAAAATCTGAACTTTGGTCAAGTGGTCTGACAGGAAGGCTGAAGACCACATAGGATTGACCGTGGTTCAAAATTTTACTTCCATGAAGTAAAGTTTCCAGTAGAAGATTTGATCATTTATGAAAATCGGTTATTGCTTTTTCCCAGAAAAATATAGTTAAGTTACACTAAACAAAGGGGTGGGATATAAGTGGAAGTAACTATGTTAATTACTTAATGTATTCGATATAATTGTAAACTATCTTTCTGTTCACTTTATTTCTTTAACTATAATTTTCGTTTGTTTGTTATATAACATTTAAATAAATTTTCTTTGATAAATAATTCAATCAGGAACACTATTAGAAATTTAAATAACTGAAAACGTACAATAGAATATATTTCATGCAATTATGCGCATTGGAAGCAATTCTTGACATTCAAATTGATTTTTATGATGCAGAAAATATTAATATTGGCAACAAAAAAAATATAACGCACTGTTGCTTGATTGCTAGGATGAAAACTCTTCATCCCTCATGAAGTTTCTCATGGAATACTGGTCCAATCAGGATTCATAAAACACAATTTGGATGAAGCATTGTACATTACATTTAAAATTTAATAAACTAAACAAAAATATTAAAAAAGTGGCGTGGATATAGAATATTCCAAAATATTCTCACAGAAAAAATGCCCTGATGGAAAATGAACAGTAAATCACTATTGCTTCATCACTTCAAACACAGTTTTAAAGGAATAATTGTCCAATCTATAAAAAATGAAATTTCAGCGAACTGAAAGACTTGATTCCTAATGTAATGTGTACTATCACAGTTGTAAACATTAAGATAATTTTTCAACATTTATCTCATGCTTTCATAACAAAGTTTTAAAACCATAAACATATGAGTCATTATTCTCTAACTTTCAGCGGTTTGCAATTATGACCAAGGAATTTTAATATTATGTTTCCATTTATTATTGCATTGCTGGACGTGAACTTTCGTTAAAACGGCACCCGTTAAATATGGATTTATTGTTATTAGGTACAAATAAACATTGCCCGGTTAATGCCTATGTACGTTATACGTTAGAAACATCGCTTAATATGTACAGTTCATTCGTTGGACAACATTTAACCAATTTTATCAATCAGTAGATGTTCCAAAAAATATTTTTGACAATAGTCTAAAATTGAGAAAGGCATAGAAAAATTATTGTATATCTAAAAGAAACAAATGAAGGTTATTTCATTAAATATTAATACTTATGACTATATTTTGTTGATGCATTGAATGTCTGGAACTGGAATGCCTTGAAACTGAAATACCAAATTTCGATCAACTTGATGAATTCAAAACGAGCAAAATATATGCTTACAGACAAAAAGTTAAAAAATATTTGAATAAAATATTTAGGATAGAATGAATACCTTGGACAATTACTTCAAACATCAAAATAAAGAATCAGCCATCGATCAAACCTGGTGATATAGTTCTAGTTTCTAATGGCAATTCAAAGAGAATTTATTGGCCACTGGTCAAAGTTATCGAAGTTTCTGAATCCAAAGATGGTTATATTAGATTAAATCCGTATGAAGGGAAATATTGCGCCCTGCCAATAAAGTGTTTCTAGTCGAAATGAGCGCAAGTAAAGGTGGACTATTTTGAGATCGATTGGCGAATCTTGAAAAAATAATTTCCAAGTCTGATAGAAGTCGAGAGTCTGTAAACGAGTTCACGAATAATAAAGAGATGGATCTAGATCTGCAAAAGGACGCACAGGCATTGGTAAGAACTCGATACGGACGTGCAATTAGCAACCCCGATCGATTAAGCATCACTTATAGATAGATAAATGACGAAAGTGGTGAAAATAGATGTCACTTCATTTATTTGAGCTTTTAAGACATATCTCAAAGGAGGGAATGTGTTGTGAACTTTCTCGACTTTTCTCAGGTAAAATTAACTTATAGTGCAATTCATCAGTACTCTAATATGGCAACGCCTCATTATGCTACAAAACCTGAGAAAACCCAAGTGCTTGGCTTTTGAAAAAACTGAATATTTAAGTATGTTAGTATGTAATATATTGGTGATTTGATGCAACATATAACTAGATTTTTCCTTTCAAAGAATAAGTCTTTTATTTTTTGGATAACTTATTCGTATTCATTCGACTAGAGGGATCTTCAGCCCGGCGAATTCAAGAAGAAATTGTATCTTCTATCAAAATAAATAAAATCGAAATTTAAAGTATTGGGATGGCATTTTTTCGTGTGACAAATTCTTTTAAAATCATTAAAATTAATTATTTTAAAGAACTGTTTTGAGAAAATATTAAATATCCAAAATGAATATTGTTTGAAAACGCTGCTAATCAAATTTCTTGACCGAGCTTGATTTAATAAAGATGTTTATTAGTTTACGTCGTAAAATATATTTTCAAACTTAACGCATTTTCTTGGGATGCATCGTTAAAGTTTTATTTCGGCCGTTAATGCAAACATAGTGTCAGAGAAAACTATGTAGATAAATAAGGTATTATTACCGCATGTTCTGATTTAAAATAAAGATTGCATAGCGTTTTACATAGAAACTAGTAATGTTCTTTTTTTCCGGATAATTTGAGATGATGTTGGAGATGCGCTACATTTAGTGTATTTTCGTTGTAGAAATAGTATTTCATCTTGTTAGAAACAGGAAAAATTAGCATTCTTAACAATTGAAGTTGAAACTTTATTTAATGTTTTATTTTGTGTAACAATGAATGAGACTTCGTGCCGAAAATAGTAAAATATAATGAAAGTACCATTCTGCGTAATATCGACGTTTTCATATAAAAAGAACTAAAACCACAGCATTTATATTACCAACCTTATACGACTTTTTTATATTTGTGTTCATCAGCAATGAAAATTCTTTTTTTTTTTTGCACAGCAATTTAGCTTATATTTATAACCAAGTTAGCACGTATTTTGTTAAGATTTTTCTAAGAAACAGAACTTTAGATATTAATGAAGGCGAAAGAGTAAGTGTAACCTAAGATGCATTATAATTTAAAGACTGACCTCGAAGGAATGAATGGCTGTTCGCTTAATGCTTTCTGGTGGACGGTGGTAATTGCATTCGATCACTAGTAATATTATGGATTTGAATGTACTTCTTACATTGTGCAACGTATGTTTATCGATATAACTTATTTTTTGATACATTTTTCGTTAAATATTTGCTTATTTGCCGGTGTATAATCACTATGCAGGCTACACAAATTGGCAAAGTCAAAGCAGCTTTGCTTTTGCATGTTCCTGTAGGTTGAGTTGAAACTTGCATGGGTGTTATGCGACCACATAGAAAGGCTGAAATTGCCAGTTCCCATAAAAGGTCGCAAAAATTATGGCTTATAGCAATTTTCTTGCTGCCATTGCAGATATTGGCTATGGGTGAGATAACTCAGTGATTAAGGCACAGATATTGCACTCGGAGGACCTGAGTTCGATTCCCGCCTCTTTCCAAATTATCACCGTGTTTACACGGAGCACGGCCATATTAAATCTATGGATCAGACAAATCTTCCGAAAGGTTGGTTGCAGCGGGAAGGACGGCACGATCCCTGGAGGTGTCACATCCAGTGGCTTTCGACCTAAATTAAGTAGCACTGTTCTAACCTTCCAAATAGGAACTTTACATTTTTGAGAAACTTGGCCAACGGCCGTACCGTGCTGAAAACACCGGTTCTCGTTAGAGCACCGAAGCGATGCAGCATCGGGCGCGGTTAGTACTTGGGTGGGAGGTCATCTGGGAAAACCGCGTGCTGTTGGCATATTTCGAGCGAGGTAACCCGGTGGTTTGCGCGCTGGATTTGCACGCTGCCACAACTGCCGCCGTGTTCATGCGGAGTACGATCACGTTAAATGTGTGGGTTCATAAGTCCTTCCGAGAGGTTGGTGGTAGAGGAAGGAGGGTACGGTCCCTGTGGATGCATCCCCCAGAGGATTCCGGTCTAAATTGGGTGGCACTTCTCAGTTACCTTACACCTTTCTGGTAGGACGGTCTGGGTCTCAACAACATTTTTGAGAAACTCGGACGGTATGTGTCGAAAGAAAGAAAGATAGCGGCTATTTCATTCTAACGAGTGCAAACTAAACATGAAACCAGTCCATGGATGCTGATATCTACAATTGGAGTGACGTCCATATTTTTGGGAATGCCTTTATAGGCGGATTTTGAGATTTATGACATTGAGATTTATTTAATATTTAGTAATGAAATAAATGCATAACTTAATATTTTTACAAATATGTTCAATTTCTTAACGTTTATTCAAGAATATAAATACAGAGTATATCCTATGCATGTCTTTAAGAAACCCAACAGTGTTCGATTAAACGACTTTTGAGTGTTTACCTTAGGTCTGCAAATAGTAAAATGACCATGCCTGATCAAATTAAAGTGATTGCAGCGCTCTTAGAGGATAATTTCAGGAACACACGAAACGCGAATATGGAAGGCATTACATATCATATTTTATCAGTTACTCATACTTCATCTGTTGCTAGAAATTTTAAAGTCAAGTAAAACATTCATGTTAAGCAAATAATAACAATGTTTTCCATAGGACAAAAGATACGCAAAGAAATCACAATACCGGTATATAAGAGTCAATAAAAATGACATAGACAAATGTCAAGTCATGAAACCAAAAGATGGAGTGCAATGTTTTCAAGATCCACGGTTTGATATCATTAATTTAAAAATATTTGCAGTAGAATATAAAATAAAAATCTTTAGGCATCAGATAACGCAAAGCTTTTGCTGAAATGCATAACGGTATTTTAAAAAATATGTATCGGTTGTCCTAATAATCAAATTATAGCTTGTTATCTTTTATTTTAAAGGGCATGGAAAAGTCTTTCGATGTATACGAAGTTTGACATTATACATCTTACTTCCTCTCGAAGAAGGCTAATGACGTTACGAATACAAAAATGGTATCACGATTATTTTTCACATTAATGATTGAAACTGTTACGTTTCGGGATTATTGAACCATAAATTAACCATTTATGCATATGTACGTCACATTTCGTCCTATGCTTCCGTGTTAAGATAATACAGCATTTTGAATAAATTTCGAAGTTTTGGCCTGAATTTCAAAAAAGTCTAACTAGTTTTAGATTTCCTTTAACAAATCCGTGTAAAGCCGGATAAGTTTCTTTAAAGTCCGTTAATACATGTGGCAGCTATTTTGTTCACAATCAATTGACCACTGACAGACAGACATCACTCTAAAATTGTCAAAATGTGTCCAGAAGGTTCTAAAACATATATTTGCATCACAATATATGAAAATCGAAAATTTTCGTGAAAACCGCACTTTATACTATATTCAATAGTATCAGACAGTCAAACTGGTTTGACGGCTATCACTTTCTCACACTATAGAATATATAGAGAATGTTTTATTATCGCTAAATATTTCGATTTCGAGTTTATTGTACCAATAAATGTTTTAGGACCTTCTGAACACGTGTTGGCTAGAGTGTCTGCCTGTGGGCCGATTTATTGTGTACAGTATAGATGCCACAAATATCAATGTATTAGTGAAACTTTCCTGAATTATTAACGAAAAATCTAGAACGAGACTATTTTTTTTTAAATTCGAGCAAAAACTTTACATTTACTTAACATGGTAGCATAGGAGTAAATTTGACATAGTTATGCATAAATGGGGTTATTTGTAGTCACGCAACTTATCAGTTCGAATGACACCAAAATATAGAGTTTTGCTAGAATGCAAGTGCTTGATAATTAAGAAAAGTTATTTTGGGGTTTTTTACTCTCAAAATACAAAATTCCTTCTGACTGGGAAGCTGATCAATAAAAAAATGGAATTACCGCGATTGAAGCATTCACTCTTAAAAACTCAGAAATGTATTGGTCACAATGTGTTAATCTGATTCATTTAACTCAAAATTAATCTTCATCATAATTTAAAATTAAAGTCAATATTAAACATCGTGTATTTATTACGTTAACACTTTCAGTGCCCAATTTTCTTTGGTGAAAATCTTGTAAATTGTTCATTTCATTAAATTGGTACTTGTACTTTAATGTATACTTTTACTATGTGTGGTTTAATTTAGGGAAATAATACAGAAAATTGTAATATAAGACTACTTTATTTATAGCGAGAATACATATTAATTTTAAATGCAATAGGAAGTGGATTTTAACGCTATTTAATGCTAATGGCGTACTATATTTTAATGTTTTTTTATATTTCATATTTAATGATTATTTTATCTATTAAAGCATCAAAAGAAAATGCATTGATATTTCTACCTCGCTGCTTCGTTACAGATAGTTTATATTTGAAAGAAAACAGTTTTATTTTAAATTACATTAAACTTGGCAATCCCGTTTAAAAATCATATAAAAGGAGGTAATGCAAAATGAAATGATTTGAATGAGAAAGCGTCTAAACTTCTCCATTTAAGCGTTGTGCAGAGGTACTTTTAATGTAAAAATTAGCACGCATTATTTTTTCCAGTTTCGCAGACGCAAGCAAAATACTTTTTGGATTTATATTTAGTAATTATATTTTTGATAATTTTTGAGATGTAGAAAAATGCGCATATGTTATCTTAGTCTGGTTCATTTATCTCTCGCTGTAATTATAAAACATATATCATTCTAAAAATGAAATTAAATTAAGAAAATTTTTACTAATATTCAGAATTAATTTTATCTTCAGAGATCCAGACGGAATGTCATGCAAAAAGTTAGTATCATAAATAAAATATCCTTTAATGGAGCCATTTAGAGTGACAGACATTTTTCATTTGAAGTAATAAAACACATCAAGAATCTAAATTAGGTGTTTTCAGTTATTGCCTTTGACATGTTTACTTGTCAAAGAATCTTTTAATTTTTAACCCTTTACTGGTATTATATGGGTCCAGGAGACCTGGTCTCCTATTTTTAAAGCAAAAGCATATTTTGGGATATATTTCCAAGTTGCTTTCATTACCGTCATCATCATCCTTGTACCAACTTCATCTACGCTATTCATGTGCTCACCCAAACTATTTTGTTTGTATGCATACATTATCTAGAGACCTGACCATACCAGTTGTGTAATTTTGCATGTTTTAAGGTAATTCATTTCTATTGAAAAAATATTTTCTATTACATTAGGAGGTATAAGCACTGTATAGAGTACTGATCCTGGATCGGGCTCCATTTTAACGTAATGAACCTTGGTTAAGACTCTATTTTACAGATTTGTCGACTTTGGCTGCGAGGTTATCCATCCGTGATTATTTAGATCTGTCAAACAAAAATGACATAACTCTAAACTTGGATAAACATGACCTTGCGACCAGAGCAATAACACACAGATGCAATCAGTTAAATCAAGACACGTTTATTGTTGTTGAGACCCAGACCGTCCGACCTACCAGAAAGGTGTAAGGTAACTGTTTGGACGGCCGGGAAGTGCCACCCAATTTAGACCGGAACCCAGTGGGGGAGGCATCCACAGGGACCGTATCCTCCTTCCCCTACCACCAACCTCTCGGAAGGACTTACGGACCCAAATGTTTAACGTGATCGTACTCCGCGTGAACACGGCGGCAGTTTTGACAGTGGCTGGAATCGAACCCGGGCCTACCGAGTGCAACTCCAACGCGCTAACCAATGGGCTACCGCGCCCGACACGTTTATTGTGTATTTACTCAAATTACAGCAGTTATTTGCTTAATTAAAAATATACATATGCTAAACAGCCAGTATTGCGCGTGTACATTAATTAACGCAAGCATATCATGAAATTCACTTTTATGGGTCGGGTGATATGTAATTAAACAGTGGACTAGTTATAAAACTTTGATGCTTACCCAACTATATTTAGTGCCTCTCAACCACGTCTTGGCTAACATAAGATACTGGACCCTTCTGGTCATGGTAGTATCCGTTAGTGCGGGTTCCACGGACTTGTTATATCTTTCTCTTCCACGCACCCAGCGACTTTACTCCTAGCGATCACCGATCTTATTCAGCTTCACCAGCCTCCTAGTCTCACTAGTGAACCTTTCATCTCACCATCCTACAAACTATTCTTCTCACCATCCTAACTTACTCACTCACTCACTCGCGATCTGAAACTAATCCTGTCACCAAACCAGGATCGTACAATGTAACTTGGCTCGGTGATTGGTCTATTTAACCGAACCAGTCAGAAGTTGTCAGTATAAAGTAAACATAAATTATAATGCAAATGAGGGAAATAATGACAAAACGTTATTTGGACCTCACAACTTTGTAAATTAATAATTTTTATTATTAATTTACTGTTATATCCCGTCTTGTATGGTTAAATCCCATGGACCCACTATTGAAACTGATGCGGTTATATTTTGCGTATGATTAATAGCACTTTTATAGCCACAAAGATATTTGTCAAGATTTAAAAATATTTTTCTACATTTTTAGGTTTATTTCTTTGTTGAGTTAATTAATTAAATATTTTTAAACTCTTAACTGTTATGGCAAATATGTTTTTGCTCATAATGGGTCCCAGGGATCCTTCAATTAAATTATAAATATGCCCTCCTAAATTTGACACACTTGAATATACTTGACAACAATTGAATAACGTATAGGAAACCTGTGGAAATATAAAATGAAAAAAGTGCTGTATTTGTCCTTCAAATTTGAATAGAAAGACATCCCATTACAGCTTGAAGTGCGAAAAACTGATTTGTATGAAATGAATTTAAACCATATGGAATTTGTCCAAAAGAAACATAATCTTTCATTTTCGAAATCAAACACTTTAATTTTATTGTATTTATTTTTATTTTCCATTTCTTTGCTATATTCCTTCTGATATATAAAATACGTATGATGTTTTGCAAAATTTGTATTTTGTTATAGTTTGTTAGTCTATACAAATTTCATAATTTTTATAGTTTATATAAAAACAAATTTCGATATTGGTATTTAAAAGGATGTCCAAATAAGATCCTCTATATATCTGTACAATTAAGTTTTTAAAACATTTACTATTATTTATAATTCAATTGATCGGTCTGTGGGACCCGATGCTATCAGTTATGAATAAAAATCCACCATACCAGGTAAGAGTCAGGCTTTTTCTGAATTATAAAAATACGTAAGTGAGCAACAGATAATCTTTCTTTCTATAATTGAAAGTGACAATGCAAGTATTTTATTACTGGCATAATAAAGTATGGCGCTTACGATTTGTGAACCGCGTCATCTTGTAACACAGTAACTAGTACTTTGAGACAATTTGTAACTTACAAGAGAAATGCGTTGACCCAACTTCGAGCTGGGACTTGAAAATGCGTTCTATGCCATTTTCATTAGTCAGAGAAAGAACACTTTTACTACTAGACTCCTAGATAAGTCAGGCAGATGCAAAAATATTGAAAAATGTTAATCCAATCAATAGCATGTAATATATAGGTTTCTGTTGTTCCACCTGAAGCAACACTTCAAGTACATATAACTTCCTGACGTTTGCTTCTGTCGCCAGTATAAATTAAAATTTCGGTCTCGCTCCTCTTCCTTGTTATACATATCAGATGTTTTATTTTGGAGGATCTTCAGATCTAGATCAGCGTTCAAAAATCGGTACGACTTCACTATTTAATCCTTTTTGGGCATGGAAATATCATGTTTGTCATAACATTAGCCGTGAATTTAAGCCATAATAAAAAAATCTGATGTGGGCAACATATGACTTTCCTTATATAATGCAATGAATTTACTACTTTTATAGTTAAGAAAAATGTTATTCTTATAGTAGATACTTATATTCTTTCCAAGATATGGAATTTTCTTTAATTCGTCATTTTCATTGATTTAGTGTCATTTTTAATCATTTGCCGAGATTTTTGTTAATTTGGCAACAATTAAAAATGTCGCCAAGTTGCGACATTCTGCCAAATTCGTCGCCAAAATCTCGCCAAGCGTTATGGACAGAGAAGTAAGTTATTCTTACAGCAGATAAATGACTATTGACGTTCAAATACAAAAGTATTATTCAAAGTATCTTTTTCCATGAATGAAACGAGCTAGTTCCCCGAGAATGATGTCACCAAATTTATCGCATGGTATTACATATGAAAAGTGAACATGTTTCTCAATAGGAAATATTTGTTTTTATATATGACTATTTGATAACTTTTTTAAAAATGTGCAATATCTCGAGAACGGTTCATGTTAGCGTTCTAAAATTTATGTCAATCGTTTTCTAATGAAAAATTACATCAGAAATGTCTATTTGCGTAACTTTATTAGCGGTTTTGATTTTTTGACAATTTTTTAAAAATTTCACTCGAAAATTTGGGGGTTCTGAACATTCGATTACGTATAAAAACAATAGGCTTCCAGTGTTTACGGATTGTGGTTTTTATACCAAGTTTCATTCGAATCGGTCCATTCGTTCGTCAGTTATCGTCTCCATAGGCTCACTGACACACACACACACACGCACAGACATCACTTCAAAAATGTTCGTGATCAGGGATGCTTGAAAAGTGCTCTCCCGTCGAAAACTCGAATTCGAATTTTCGACCCCGTCACAATACTTTCCTTATACATTATGTATATAAGGAAAGTAATAATCGAAAGGTACAGGGGAAATTTCAATTTCGATGTTAAACATATTTTATTCATCCACTGCATCTAAACTTTCGGTGCTGCAGAGTCATTATAAATGTTTAAATATATTTGGAATTCAAACTAGTAGTTTATATAACAAGGTAACTAGTAGTTTATAAACAAGGTATAAAAACAAGGTATAGAAACCAGGTATAAAATTGAGGGATCTTGATTTTTGATGTGGCACCAACTGCAATACCCGGCCATGTAATGTATTACTTTAATTGTTTTACAGAATAGATTCAATATCAATGGTTATAAATAGTAAAAATGTAATCTATAATATTTCCAAATGTATTAGGCGTGCAATTTTAAAGCCGAGCAATGTTAATTGGGAAAACGAGAGATTTATTTTCCTTTCAGGCCATATAACATTTTATCTCTTAAAGCATTAAAATATAATTATTATCTGTATTTCTCCTTTATTCCGTCTTTAAAGAATGGTATATTATTTAACAAAAACAAATTTTTAAGCATTTTCACCTTTGCCCACATTTCCAAATTTATTATAGATAAAAACATTTGAATTTTGGAATTAATAAATAAATGTGCAAAAGCATTCTTGAAGATGTAGGATAAAAAACGTAATTTCTTAATCTAATTCGTTTAATCTTCGCAATAATTCTGAAAATCGTTTCATTCTATAAACGAAATTGAATTAAACAAGTATTTTCTCTAATACACTTTTTTGCAGGATGCAAAATAATGTATATGAAACGTAAATTTCACAAATTAAAACTATTTGAAATACTTAGAGTATCCAATATTTTTTTACGGTTTAAAGATAAAAAATGCACCAGGAATCTTAATTCTCTACTTCACTTAATTGATTTTGAAATTATTACTTGATACGATTCTGAAACTAATGCCATTATAAAGAAATATTGTTAAAAAGAAATTGTGTAATATTTATGTCCTTACAGATTTTGTGTTGAAAAAATATCATATTGTAGCTGTTAGGGATTTGAGGTTTTGATTTAAATCTCATACCGCAAGAAAAATAACTATGATTTATATTCTATATATATTTTGAGAAATAATTTGCAATTTCTATTGCTTTACATCGTATTATGAATGATATGTTGCTGTCTGACATAGCAAGAACTACATATGTGCAAACATAACATGATCTTGAATTCAACACAACTCATTAATTTTCATGGTGGGATAAAAAAATTAAAGCAGAATTACATACTGAGTATGTGTATTTAAAAAAAAATTCAAAATGATAAGAAAAATGAATTTCATAAAGAGTAATCTTATTTAATAAAGATAACTTCTGGTTTGATTTCGGAATAACTGTTAGCATGTTTTCTTAGTTAAGAACTTACCTAGAATTGTCATCTATAATAGTTCGAACTGTGTCCTATGCAGGCTGGTGACAGAAATAGGTAGAAAAATATCTTCGAAATAAAAAAAAAATGTTCAGAATGGACGGTAATAGCAATCCTGCAAGACGCATTCAAATAATACGGCTTTCTGATGTCAATAAAATGCGCATTAAAAGCATTGGAAAATTTACATTGTAAAACTTATCCTGTTCGATTCTGGTTCGGTTTTTCTCCGTGCAGTAAACAGGAGTCATCCGAGAAGTGAAGAGGTTCTTTATATATCAGAACGATATGCTGCTATTTATTAATATTATTGTCACATCATAGATATTATAATGCATGGGGGAAATAATGTGACGGGGTCTAAATATCAAATTTGAGTTTCCGACGGAATGGCATACTTGTTTCAAGCATGCCTGAGTTCAGATCGAACGTTTATGAAGTGTTGTCTGTCTATGTATCATAGTAGGCGTGTGTATGTCAGTGTGTGTGCAAGTATGGCTATGAGTGAGATATCTTATGAACGTATAGAACGTTCGAAAATCGGTACGATTATTTTATTCATTGAAGATAGGAAACCTATTGATTCGACGCGCGATCGAATAATCATAAGACCTTCAAATTTTCGAATTAATTTTTAATAAAATCATAAAATATCTAGATATCATATAATATCAAATAAAAAATTGTTTCATACACAATTTGTTATTCGAGAACGAGAGACATAGACTTTAGATCGCCAGGTTAAATCGTTCTCGAAAGATTACACGTTTTTCAAATAAATTTAAGTAAAATATTATATAAAATTTCCCTTCTGCCAGTCTGTAAAACCCGGTTGTATATTTGACGACCTAGATGACTAATAAGTCGAAATATAAACAAGTTGACGGATTTTTAAAAAGCTGCCAACTTGACAAAATGCCACCACATTGGCAAATATGACGCTTAAATTGCAAAATTGATGGCAACTTGATACAATAATTATTAATATATTTTAATTTATCGATTATGCTACTTAGCAAATGATAAAATATTTCTAATTGTCAAGTTAGATTTACGTGATTTAAAATTTAATTTGATATATGTTTTATACAACAGTTTTATATGTTGTCACCCGGAAGGCCAAAAAATGTCAGTCTACAATCCAATGTTGAAAAAATTGAGAAGTAGATACTATACAGTATACATCAATATTTCAATTTAAAAGAAGTAAAGCCAATAGATTATGTAAAGAAAGTCATGTCACAGCTAGCAAAAGTTTTTTTTTCACTAGTCTTGGATATACATATGTCATACAAGAAACTAGTCGCCTTCCGCCATTTCACCAATATACACACGCATAGATACCTATGTAGGAAGTACGTGGCTATCGATACATAGTAAAACCAAGGACAAAGCGTTTTTAAAAAACGAAAGGTATTTTATTTAACATTCTAAAAGACGAAAAAAATATTGTTAAAAACTGCCAGAGCGCTTTCAGACGTATATATGCCCTTCAGCAGTGGCTACATGAACCACTGATGACTTTTGTATAGTGCCTTAATTCTTTTAGTCAAAATATAATCAAAATAATTTATATATATATAAACATATATATATAAACATATATATATATATATATATATATATATATATATATAATATAAAACTTGAAAAATTGCTACAATTTTTAGTGAATTGATTAAAAAGCAAAAAGCAAAAAAATAATTTTTAATACAACTTGTAAAGCGCTATGCTGCAATTTTACATGTGTATACCTATATAAATTACCAAATAGGACAAATAGCAATGTACTCGTAGAATTTCTAGATAAGTGACGGAAGTAAACGCCGGGGGGAGTTGCGACCCCCAACACTCCGGTTAAAGCTTTTTTCCGCCATGGCAAACGCTCCCGGTAGCCGATACTCCCTGCACTATTTTCTTCATGACTCTTATAAAACCGTAAAAAATTACATACATACATATACACTTTCAATAACTTGTAAAAATCCAAATGTTTACTATTCTACGCTAAAACAAACCAAAAAGGACACACTATAAAAATATAACAATTAATTTAAAATACTAATGTATGAAATCACTTCACACGTGGTTATTTAATATCTTAATATCAATATATTCAAAAAATAATGTTTGAAATCCAAGTCAGAGAGGTTATATTTAAAAATTTGGATACAAGACCAATTGGCAACACTATCGCCATATAAATACTAATGTATGAATTTACTTCACTCGTGGTTATTTAATACTTTAAAATCAATATATTCAAGACTAATGAATGTCATTAGTCTTGAATGTTGTTCATTAGTCTTGAAATTGTTGAACCTACTATTTAAGACATGGGGAAAGGGATTACGCGAAAAAAATATTAGTTCCAGAATCACCGATAGGTGGCGCTGTACAACAGAAAATATGCTGAAAAAACACAAAATAATCACAAAAAAACAAACACATGCGATATGGAATTTTTCCTTTTTAATTTATTTTGCTGATATGAAAAAAAAAGAAGATAAAAAAGTGAAGAAACTTAAACTGTCATTGTAACTGTAATTTCGCAATGTAAGCACAAACATTTGCATAAACCCTTGGTTTGCAGCTACTATGTTCTGGGCATAAAAGGGGATAAAACTGAGAAATTTTCATTCTTATCAGCGATGGCTGTCACACTGTCATCGCTGATAAGAATATATATATATATATATATATATATATATATAAACATAGATATTAGATATTTACAATGTATTTTGTGTTTCTGTTTGGATGTAGTAAATCTCGATGTTTATGTTTAGGTGTAATGTCAGTATTGGTATTTCAACTTTTTTAGAATTTTAGTTTCAGTATATGTACTTGGATTGCGACATTGTATCCGCTTCCGGGAGTGTCGTCATGACATGAAGCTGGCTAAACCGGGAAGTGGGGGTCACAATCCTCCCCGGCGAAATTTTGATGCATTGTCATTCTTCATTTTTCTATTTCTTATGTAGTATATAAATGTACTTGTTTGAGCAGCTTAGCGCCTTTGGGTATATTTTCAGTATATTGTTTTAGATGAGGTTAATAGTTATATTTATATGTATATATATACATATATATATATATATATATATATGTGTGTGTGTGTGTGTGTGTGTGTGTGTGTGTGTGTGGGGCCTGGACTATCCTTTTGCAATGGACGCATTGGCTGCTGCATCTCAATGCTGATTTGCCCATTAAGAGAAAATAAAATGTTATGGCAAACGAAACACTCTAAGGTTCCTGAATCCGAGCTACCACGTACAGCATGTCATATATTACATGTGCGCTCTTCTCTCGTCCAAAGACACACAGACAGTTTGTGTGTTCCTGTCGGACTTGCTTACCGGTGGTAAAAATCTGTACTTCTTCAAAAAGAAATATCTGATGTGTATGTGTGTCGGAGGCAAAACACAGCTCATTTGCCAGGACAATAAGAAACCTCCATTGTCTGCTGCGTGTGCGAGAGAGGCAGAGAGAGAGAGACTAAAAATAGACAACTTGATAGACAACTTAATAATATACAACTTAATAGACAACTTAAAAATATAATTTTTCAATATTTAGGTGCATGAATTTTCAAAAATATATAACTGTTTTTCCTTCTGATAACCATCGTGATGCAAATTCTTTTTCGAGCAAACGAAACGAAATTGTTTCCTGAAAAGAAAATGATCAGTATTCCACAAATGAATTCAGAATTTTAATTTGAATGCTAAGTATTTGTATTCATAATAGAATCAAAAATCGGCAAATTCACTATAGTTCTAATGTGAAAGTTATTTAATGAACGACAATTTACGTTTAAGATCGCAACACCAGATGGTGCAATTATCTACCATGCAACAGAAGATATGGTACCAATCAACGGTGAAAGAGAAGCATATTTAACTTTAAATAACCAAAAAAACTAATTCGAATTTTAAAAAAAATCTCGCTGAGGCGTATTGTTCTGGCTTCTGAAGAACATGTTCATCAAATTTCATGTCTGCATGATGCTTACATTTTTCGCTACAAACGACACAAGCAGCTATACATCTTTCTTCATTATTATAGATATATTGTTATATATGAAGAGAAACGGATCGTTTTGATTTGCTACCCTGATAAATAAGCTATTTCTTCCTCCCTCGAAACACATAACATCCTTATTTTGTGTTTATATACGAAACTGCTTAAGCATTTTAAGGACACTTTACTTATAATAAACATGCATATCGTTTCTAAAAGCATTGGCAATGAAATTTAAATTCTAATTAATGTTAACGGAATGCAGCATTCCGATGTTTTTATCTTTCATGTTAAGTGACTCGAGCAAAAAAGAAATTATATTTTCATTTTACTGCTTCGTTAACGATAGATGTTTTCTTTAACAAAATAACTTTGTTTTTAAAGGCTCTGTAAATGAAGCACTCTCATTCAAACTTTAAAAAAGAGGAAATACAAAATAGAAAGCTTGCAATTTTCTCCACATTTACAAATTTGTTACAACGGAATTACTAAATGGAAAAATTACTGCGTGTTAATTTATTTTTTGCTTTCACAAATGTAAGAAACAAAAAAACCCATTTGGAATTTTCGATTTAATAATTAAATTAGTGAGAATACTTTTTGAGATGTTGGAAAAGACACGATTATTTTCTCAGTACAGGTCCATTCATTTCATGCTTTTATCTGTGACATTAATTACAATTTCTTAACTAATGATATAAATAACTTCAGGATTACTTTTAAAATGTTTGAAATACGATGACAGGATAATATGCAAAATTTAAATTTTGTGACTCACATTAAATGCATTTAAACAGTACTTAGCACATGAAATGATATTTTATAGTTAAAGATTAATAATCGTATCAGGAATCTAAATTTTAAGCGGCACATAATTAACTTTGAAGTTTTCCGTTGTTAAGATTCAGAAAGTAATTTCATTTTAAGAGCCATTTACTTCAATAATCCGCAAGTGATTACTAATTCATTGGTTAATAAATAAGACATTTTAGTTGTAACAAATGGTGGTTTTTATTTGGATCTATTACCACAGCAATCTACCAACTAGGAGACATATGCTTAGATAAAATGCAGGTAAAATATGTGTTTATAAATACTGTGTGTAGGTGTGTATCATTCACATTATATATCTTACTCCTTTGTGCCCAGGCTTTTTACCAAATACTTCACTTCGATTAGGTAATTTTTTGAGTTAGATGTAATGAATCTTCGTGGAATTTCTGAAATTACTATATTAGATCCACTACGAATTATCATCGAATGTAACGTGATCCATAAATTTTCCACCAACAAATTAAAAAAAAAGTGGAACGAATTATTTATTGTGCATTTTAAATGAATGCACATTTATATATTCTACATTAAAAATGTAACAAGAAACATCGCATTTGGAAATTTAAGATTTAATAATTAAATTCAATTTAATAATTGAAAATTTCATAACCAAAATTAAGTCTATTTGTAGTACTTAGTGTTCCATTTAATATTGTATGATGTAAGGGTAAAAATATGTGAAATATCTAAATTATTAGTTAAACACAATATATTTATACTTCACATATCATGTTCTAGAATGTAATCTGATATGTAAAGTTAAAAACTGATGTTTCAGCTCAGAATCGAATGAACGACATAGTGCTGCTCAGACGGTACTTTATTAATTGATATATTTGTAAGATAATCGATTATCTATAATACATTTTTCTACTCTAAATACTGACAGAAAACCCCCCGAAAAATGTACGTAGTTAGCTAACAGCCTAGGTCACATAGTTCATACTTTTGTTTACTGCGTAAATTTTTAAATCTTTCTACTATTATTTAGCCTCCGACTTGTATTTTTCTTTCATAGTTTTCGAGACTTCGTTGGCAACAATAACTTTCCTTGATTCATGTAATAAAATAACTGTATATACTCTCTTATGAACTAGTGCTCTAGATTTTTCCAGATGGCGAAGGCTATTTTTTGTCATTGAAAACGATAGATACATTATTCAAGATTTGCATGATCTTTACTAACGATGTATTAATTTTCAAGTCTGTTTATCTATATCTCAACTGGACGCTACATTTTCCTGCTTCAGATTTAAAATCGAAGTGCAATGTGCAAATTCATAACATTTCTATGATTTTTGTAAATAATATTCATTGTGTTCCCCTGATGATGCAAATGTAGATGTGGTAGTGTTTGATATATTTTATTAACAAAAATAATTTTGTGCAATGTAGATCTGTAAATTATATAAATGTGTTACATAACTCTATGGCAATTTAAACTGATGAGTTGAGTTGAATGTTATAAATGACGAAATGCACTAATAAAACAATTCTTCTAGGAACGAAGTTTTAAAGCTATATTGTTCACAATTTTATGATAGGGGCTATAAACAGGATGCCTAACAAGTGAATCAGTAAAATTGAAAGTACTAGTTATTATGGATAATTTTAGACTAGTAAGAGTATAGTCAGGTAGTAACTACCACTAGCGAGGGAAATGCCAGTTTGCAGTTTAAGACTTCATAAACATGCCGAAGATATTTTTCTGAATCGTGTTAACCTTTTGCTTTCGGGTGGGACAATTTCCATCCCAAACGAAAAACTTTTCAAAAAGTCAGGTATTTGACATACCCTATCCCAAACAGTTCGATCCCCCTTTGCGAACATTGTCGTCCTTGAACGCCAATGTCCGCAAAGGGGGATCGAACTGTTTGGGATAGGGTAAGTCAAATACCTGTCTTTTTGAAAGGTTCTTCGTTTAGGATGAACACTGTCCCACCCGAAAGCTAAATGTTAAATTCTATGGATCTTTGAAACGGTTTATTAGGAAGCGTGGATATCTTCAGAACACTTGCCGGTGGACTGTGTCTGCAAGACCTCAGGAATTATTTGTGAGTGTAGTTCTTCTAAACAATTAAATTGAACTCAGTTGATGTTTTTATGAATGTGCCTTATCATACAAAATGATCACAGTTTTCCAATGAGTGTCCATTAGTTACGCAGTGTGAAGTACAGTGAGTTAATATATGTGTTACATTTATGGGGGAATTGCGTTTTACATCTAAACTGATAAGATCGAATGTTTTAATGAGTATTTGATCTCGCGTCATCACATCGACACCTTCCCCCCAAAATAATATGAAATAAAAATTGCAGTTTGTGTATATTACAAACTACATTATTTTCAATTAATATTAAATGTGAATGTTGTTTAAAATAAATACTTTTGAGAGAAGTTCATAATTTTATTGTGACTTTAACATAAAATAACCATTTGATTTTCAGCAATTTTACTTTCCCTAGTTTTCCCACTATGTACATAGTATAATGTATTGTAAAAGTAAGTACTGTAATGATGTTGAAAACTCGAATTCGACTTTTCGACGGAAGAGTACGTTTCGGGCATCCTGGAACTCGAATAGATCGTTTTTGAGGTAATATCTGTGTATGTATTATGCGTGTTCCTGAGACTGCGAAGATGATATCTCAAAATCGAATTGAGCGTTCCGAACAAAATTCAAAAGACGCTGAATTAACGAAAATCACGTCAAATTGATGAATTCGTTGTTGAAATACTTTAATATATGTACTATACTGCTTAGTACGGTGTTACAATCAATATTGATAATTATCGATTTTGAGTTGCGTGAAATATAAGTAAATTGGGTACTTCCAAATATACAACAATACATCTGGTCATCCGGAAAAGCGCCAAATGCGTCAACATTAAAAATATTGTGCAGTAGATCTTATACATCATTTTTTCACGGTGAAACAAATAAATACATTGCATTAAAAAGAGCAAACCACGTTCTGCCCACATTAGCTTTGAGATGAAGTACTTTGGAAGACCTGATCGGGTAAACCCAGTTTTAAAGCAGATTTGGCTGATTTTTAGGCATGCGGCAAGAACAGCAAAAATTCAAAGATGGATCAATACAGTTACAATGTGCATGCCAATTACTACATAATCAGATATTAATTAAAATCCATCCCTTAATTTTGTTTCTACTGTTCCTCGTAAATGACTGTTGTTGTTGTTGAGACCCAGACCGTCCGACCTACCAGAAAGGTGTAAGGTAACTGTATGGACGGCCGGGAAGTGCCACCCAATTTAGACCGGAACCCAGTGGGGGAGGCATCCACAGGGACCGTACCCTCCTTCCCCTACCACCAACCTCTCGGAAGGACTTACGGACCCACATGTTTAACGTGATCGTACTCCGCATGAACACGGCGGCATTTGTGGTAGCGTGCAAATCTAGCGCGCAAACCACGGGGATACCGCACCCGAGATGGCCAACAGCACGCGGTGTTCCGAGGTGGTCACCCACCAAGTACTAACCGCGCCCGATGCTGCTTGACTTCGGTGATCTAACGAGAACCGGTGTTTTCAGCACGGTACGGCCGTTGGCCTCGTAAATGACTGTGAATTAAAATAATATTTATCTATGATAAGGTCGTAGAAAAATTTCAATTTAAATATTTTTCAGTCCCATGCAATATTAGAGTATATCGCTTGTTATTATTTTATTTAATCGAAATTGCTTGTGGTGGCAAAAGTTGTGCATTGTTATCAAATGATTGTAAAATAATGTTTTTAATTAATAAATATTTAGACCGTAGCTTTTTCGGGTAACTAATTTTATGTTTAACTTATCAGAAATGTCAATCACATGTAATGGGGACTGGTTGCAGAATAAGACGTATAATATATCGTATAATATTTAAGCCCTCGCCAGGCATTTAAAATTTGTATAAATTATTTTTTTTATATTTTAAAACAACTTTTTTGTATCATTTTCTGTATGACTTAAAATTTCAGTTCAATTTAGTTTAGAATACTGATAGCATCGGTCCATGTGATAAAGTATAATCTGCATGACAACAGATAAATGTAATATAAATCGTGAAAGGGAGAAAATCCGCCTTGACTTCCAGAAACGGTTAGTGGAAACGGACAGCGTTGAGTTAGAATAAGTATTAACCAATAGAGTAAATATTTTTTCTCAGACAGGATGCAATTATTTTAATCTAGCTGCAATGACCATTGCTGGTTAAAATGCTTTGGCATCAATAACTAATATGCTCTGAATCTGGGTATATCATATGAAGCTTGATGATTAAATGCTACCCACCTACCTTAAGAGGCACGTTAATTCTATGTTTGATATAATGATACATTACCGGGGTACCCTAAATGGGCGCCCCGCGTACGATACATGAATACTTCCAGATTATGAGGAGTGTACGCTTGCAGTGGCTTATCCTTCACCCAAAGTGTTAGTTTTGAGTCCGTGTTATATGTTTATGCAAAATGCTCTAGGCAGGGATACTTACATTTTTATCATCTTGTATATTATTTCCTAATACATCAGTGATGGAATTTAAGTACTAATTACTCTTAAAATCGTACAGTATTCTGCTGTATTTTATTTTTTAATTTTAATAATTTTTTATCTCTCAAAGCATAAAAATATACCTTGCGTCACTTTTGCTTTGCTTCATTATAGACATACTATATTTTCTTAAACAGAAACGAATTTTGTTTGAATAAGAAACTTTTTAAACTTACAAATTACGTTTAAATTTATAAGAGTAATACAATACAGAAATTCTGCAATTTTCTCCATATTTATAACTTTTTTACAGCGGAATTACTAAGTGGATTTTTCAAAATTTTGTATTAAATATTGTACTTTGGAAAATAAAAATGTATTTACATTTTATATTTAATAAATAAATTTGCAAAATATTTTTTTCGATAAAACTACAAGAAGTTCATTCATTTTGTATCATAATTCTAAACCTCATACTATTATATTAATACGATGTATTTGAATATATTTTTGACTCTCCTAAACTGTGTTTCTTTTTCATAGATGAAAGCGAAATGTTATGCAAAATGTTAATTTCATAATTGAAATGAAATCTGCTAACGAAGAATGTAGAGCATCAACTGTTATTATCCGTTATAGATTTAAAACATTTCCTCAAATTTCTGAGAAAAAGCATTATATCATCGATTAAATTAAGAAAATATGTTGGTTGCAATTATATTTTATTTACTTATTAGTTGTCATAGTCTCATAAAC
>OX578134.1:10579756-10589756 GCA_951213105.1 Amaurobius ferox
TTCCAGATCCTTATTAAAATTCCTTTCTACTTCTCCCTTGAATACTTGATGTCGAAATTTAGTGCCCATCTTTAAAAATTGCAGTAAAGGAAGATCCTTTGCAAGTTTAATGTCTCCTGTGACGATATGACCGTGATCTTGGTTACATAATGGATCATCAATACATTGACATGACTGTTGTACATATTCAGATAAGTCCTTACATAGCTTATTATAGTTGTATATATTGCGTCCATGAGTCATGGTATATCGAAATGATACATCAATAGTAATTTGTTGTGTCGGTAAAAGATGTTTAAAAGTTTTAAAAATATGTTTGAATTTCAGATGATCAAAAGTCTTATTGCTAAAAGTAATAATGAAAAATTCCTTGTTCACATGTAGTTTCCGTTTTTCCCAATTGGATTTTCATAAGTTTGGCCCGTAGTTTGAAATAGTCATAAAAAGTAGCCAAGTTAGTTTTACTGATGCCATTCATTCCTTCTTGTTCCGGTATTATAGGCTGTTCGTTCCACGTCTCCCATAATTTTCTTAAGAATTTCTTCTTTATGCTATAGACCATATTTTTTATCCAATTTGGTCTAAGTTGATCATAGTTGCATATATCCAAAACTTTTCCGTTAATTTTATTCAGATAAGCATTGAAATTCAATCGCTTTTTATTACCTGCTCGTTTGCCTCTAGTTGTTTTATGTGAGGTATGTAAAACGTTATTTGGTGGATTTTTATAGTGCAAATAATAGTCTAAATTGAATGTCTTTCCAAAGTTTATAGTGTTGAGACCATGGGGGAACATGGTTTTCCACTGTATGATATGCGTATTTTCCCACCAAAGTCGGGCAGTTAATTCAGGTACAATATCTAGGATAGTCACAGATATATTTGTAAAACCATGTGTGGAAAAATGTCTTAACTCCAAATTATTGTTTGTATCCGTATCATGAATTTTGTTGACTTGACTACGGTGAAGATTGATCCTCCAATGCAGCCTATTTTGGGTTTGGCCAATATATTTCATTCCACAAATCTTGCAGCAAATGAAATAAATACATCCATAAACTTTGCAGAAGGAATGATGATTATATTTATATACACCGGTTTGTGTTTGATTTGCAATTGGGCACAATTTGCATCTACTGGATTTACACCGATTATATAAGAAAGATCTAATATTTTTGAAGTTGAAATAGATGTGTTCCATATGGGATATTGAAAAATTTCCATATAGGTCAGGACAGGACGAGATAACATCACATACATTTTGTTTTTCGTCCCCTTCTTGTCTTCTTAGTGGTTGATAATAGTGCGTAATCGAGTTCATATCATAGAAAAAGAGCCGAGGGTCACTGGATATCGGTCGTATGGTTACCCTTGATGCCATACGAACGGGCATATGTGAACGTATATTCACATACTTGCCAGTCGCTAAATATATAAAGTCGTATTTCCATAGTTTTTTTAAAAAGATAGAATCATGACAACAATATGACAGTAAAATGCTATATTCCATTAATCAGAATATCACTAATGAATGGGAACACAAACAGAAAGAAATGTCGATATCACCACTACCATTTAGGTATATAACACTAGGCTATATAAACATCACTAATATCCATAAGTGCAGAACTCGAGAAATAACAAAGTAGAGTGACATTGATAAGGGAAGATTTTTCACAATATCTATAGATTTTTTTGGTGGTATATTATTATAAATAATGTGTCTAAAGTGACATAAGTCAAAATTTAAAATTATATATAAAAGTACACCATATATACAGAAGTTCCTAAAATATATAAAATAAAGTAAACATTTACATACCGCCGGATTCCGATCACCCCCACGTCACACGGAAGAGCACTGCACAAACGCCTGTAGTCCGAGAGGCACCCCAGAAGCCAAAGTTGTGGTAATGATTTAAAGTATATACAAGTAAATACAAGTAAATAAGAAAACTTCAAAGCGCGATGCAGCTGTCATGAAATCCTCCTACTATTATAAAGAAATACAATCCCAAAAAGTATGAAATCCAAGAAAGAGAAAGGCGCAAATTGCCGCACTATCAGAGTCTTGAAAAATAAGATTTAAAATGAAAAAATGAAAAAAGAAAAAAGAAAATATGTAGATGGAATAATTGTTTTTACAGAGTTGCAGAAAGGTCAAGGGGGATTGCGACCCCTATTTCCTGGTTAGAAGCTAGCTTTGACTTCATGAAAACGCTCCCAGAGACTCTGCACGCCCGAAACAACAATCGATCATGCCCGTGGGGAAAAAATGGCCGAATCCCAGACAACATAAAAATGATCAAAATAACAAAAATTGGAAATTTTACTAACCAGCAAGACGAGAATCTTGGAAGAGTTGCATAAAGCTTATATACTTCGAATAGGAAAGCATACCTAAAAAAGATTATATATATATATATATATATATATATATATATATATATATATATATATATATATATATATATATAGCATATCCCAAAAATATTGACCTCGGCTTTTATTCCTTATATATAGACATATATAATAAATTACAAAGTTGCGTATAAAAAAGTACATAATTTTATGAGCTCGATTAAAATTATCAAGGGAATTAAATTTTAAGAAATACAAAATTTTAATTTTCAATGGCCCCGTACAAAAACATTTCCAATGAGTAAAATGTGTCCCATATACTAATAAAGTGATGTACTGAATATTAGCATTTTATCATAAAAAGGCCCAGAGTTAAGAAAAGATAATAATGCTGACTTAAACCACTTTTGGTTGCATTGACATGGGTTTTCAGGGGTCATACACAAATTACGAAAGAAAACAATGATTACATAAATAAATAATAACTAGCCGAATACCCGTTGAAAATCAACGGTCTCGTAATAAGCAACCCCTGAATAATGTAAATTTTTTAATAATAACATTTTTTACTAATAAAAGTTTTAATTTTTATTCGACAAATCTAATATTCTGGTGTGCAGAACCCCCTAAAGAAGAACATTTTTGGAAACACAAATTTGCGCATTTCTGCCTTCCCAATTATCTACCCCTACACCGCTTTAAATTCTATCTCATCTCAAGGCACCCCTATATTATTATTTCTCCTTTGTAACTTTTTTCTGTGAAGCACATCGATAAATGAACATTCTTGTAAAACTCTGCTTGTCTTGTGTTTTTTATCAGATGAATGGATCATATACCAAATATCAAGCCTCTATCTTCTTTAAAAAGAAGCTTGCCTCATTTGTTCGAAAAATTGAATATATTAGTGTGCAGCACCCCTTAATGTAGTAAATATTGGAAATCTGAAATTTCGCACTTTCTTCCTTTCAAACTATCTACCCATACGCCAAATTTGAAGCCTCTATCCTATCGAGAAGCATATTTTTCTATCACTTGACCTTTCGAACGTTTTTCTGCGTAGCATCCCGTTAAAGAACATTTTTTCACACTATATTCATCATTGGTTTTTTTGTCAAATGGTTAGCCCATATACTAAATTTCAAGCCTCTATGACATTGTAAATAAGGCGTTTTTCAGTTGTTCGGCAAATCGAACATTGGGAAACTGAAATTGCACACTTTCTTCCTTTCTAACTTTTTACCCGTACACCAAATATGAAGTCTCTATCTCATCGCGAAGCATGCTTTTCTAGCATTTCATTTTTCGAATGCTTTTGTGTTGTTGTTGTTGAGACCCAAACCGTTCGACCTACCTGCAGGTGTAAGGTACCAGTTTGGACGGCCGGGAAGTGCCACCCAATTTGGACCGGAACCCAGTGGGGGACCCTGCTTCCCCTATCACAAACCTCTCGGAAGGACTTACAGATCCACATGTTTAACGTGATCGTACTCCGCATGAACACGGCGGCAGTTGTGGCAGCCTGCAAATCCAGCGCGCAAACCACCAGACTGAATGCTTTTGTGCGGAGTACCCACCCCCTTAAATATACATTTTTTAAAAATCTATTCTTTTTGTGATTTATATCAGATGATTCGCCCATATACCAAATATCAAGCCTCTATCACATTTTAAAAAGGGGCGTTTCTCCTTTATTCCAAAAATCGAACATTTTGGTGTGCGGCACCCCCTAAAGTAGAAAATATTGGTAAACTGAAATTGTACACTTTCTTTTCAAACTATCTACCCTTAGACGAAATTTGATATCCCTATCTCATTCCGAAGTATGTTTTTTTATCAATTCCCTTTTCGAACGTTTTACTCTGGAGCACCCCCTTAAACGAACGTTTTTGAAAAACTATATTCGTCTTGGGTATTTCCGCCAAATGATTAGCCCATATATCAAATTTCAAGCCTCTATCAAATTTTAAAGGAGTGTTTTCACATTTATTCTGTAAATCGAGCATTTTGGTGTGCGGCACCCCCTAAAGTAGAAAATATTGGTAAACTGAAATTGTACACTTTCTTCTTTTCAAACTATCTACCCTTACACGAAATTTGATATCTCTATCTCATTCCGAAGTATGGTTTTTCATCAATCGCCTTTTCGAACGCTTTACTCTGGAGCACCCCCTTAAACGAACGTTTTAAAAAACTATGTTCGTCTTGGGTGTTTTCATCAAATGATTAGTCCATATACATAATTTCAAGCCTCTATCAAATTTTAAAGATGACATTTTTCATTTATTCGATACATCGATCATTTTGGTGTGCGGCACCGCCTTAAGTATAAATAATATTGGTTATATGATGTTGCACACTTTCTTCGTTTCGAACGATTTACCCATACACCAAATTTGAAGTCTCTATCTCATCGTAAAGCATGCTTTCCTATCATTTAACTTTTCGAAAGTTTTGGTGTGCAGCACCCCCTTAAGTAGAAAATATTGGAAATCTGAAATTGTACACTTTCTTCCTTTCAAATTATTTACCCATACACCAAATTTGAAGTCTCTATCTCATCGCAACGCATGCTTTTCTATCATTTCACTTTTCGAAAGTTTTGGTGTGCGGCACCCCCTTAAGTAGAAAATATTGGAAATCTGAAATTGCACACTATCTTCCTTTCAAATGATTTATCCATACACCAAATTTGAAGTCTCTAACTCATCGCAATGTATGCCTTCCCATCTTTTCACTTTTCGAACATTTTGGTGTGGGGCACCCCCTCTATAGAATGTTTTCGAAAAATTCGATTTTTCCAGAGGTTTTTATCGAACGACCGAGCCGTGTACCAAATTGCAAGCCTTTATCTATTCGGGGAGTGCCTGAAAAAAGCGTGACAGACAGACAGACAGACGGATAGACGGACACTTGGCAATTAGTGTATACTAGCCGAATACCCGTTGAAAATCAACGGTCTCGCAATAAGCAACCCCTGAATTATGTACATTTTTTTAATAATTCGCTTTTCACATTTACTCGACAAATCGAATATTTTGGTGTGCAGAACCCCCTGAAGAAGAAAATATTGGGAAACTAAATTTCCGCATTTCTTCCTTTCGAATTATTTACCCGCACACCACATTAAAGTCTATCTCATCCCGAGGCACCCCTATATTAGTTTTTCTCCTTTTTCTGTGAAGCACACCCATAAATGAACATTTTTGAAAATCTCTCTTTGTCTTGGGATTTTTATCAGATGATTGGCTCATAAACCGAATATCAAGCCTCTATCACATTTAAAAAGAAGCTTGCCTCATTTATTCGAAAAATCGAATATATTAGTGTGCAGCACCCCTTAATGTAGCAAATATTGGAAATCTGAAACTTCACGCTTTCTTCCTTTTAAACTATCTACCAGTACACCAAATATGAAGTCTCTATCCTATCGAGAAGCATGTTTTTTCTATCACTTCACATTTCGAACGTTTTTCTGTGTAGCACCCCGTTAATGAACATTTTAGTCAAACTGTATTCATGTTTGGTATTTTTGTCAAATGGTTAGCCCATATACTAAATTTCAAGCTTCTATCACATTGTAAAGGAGGCGTTTTTCATTTGTTCGGCAAATCGAACATTTTAGTGAGCGGCACCCCCTACAATAGCAAATATTGAAGGACTGAAATTGCACACTTTCTTCCTTTCCAACTTTTTACCCGTACACCAAATTTGAAGTCTCTATCTCATCGCAAAGCCTGCTTTCCTATCATTTCATTTTTCGAAAGTTTTGGTGTGCGGCACCCCCTTAAGTAGAAAATATTTGAAACCTGAAATTGCACCCTGTCTTCCTTTCAGACGATTTACCCATACACTAAATAATTTTGTGATGATTTACCCATACACTAATAAAGTCTCTATCTCATCGCAAAGCATGCTTTCCCATCATTTCATTTTTTGAAAGTTTTGTTGTGCAGCACCCCCTTAAGTAGAAAATATTGGAAATGTGAAATTGCACACTTTCGTCCATTTGAACGATTTACCCTAATACCAAATTTGAGGTCTTTATCTCATCGCAAAGCATGCTTTCTTATCATTTAACTTTTCTAAAGTTTTGGTGTGAGACATTTTGGTGTGAGACATTTTTATCAATTCACTTTTCGAACGTTTTACTCTGGAACACCCCCTTAAACGAACATTTTTGAAAAACTATATTCGTCTAAGGTGTTTTCGTGAAATGATCAGTCCATATATCAAATTTCAAGCCTCTATCGAATTTTAAAGGAGCCTTTTCTCATTTATTCAGTAAATCGAACATTTTGGTGTGCGGCACCCCCTTAAGTAGAAAAAACGTTTTCGTCTGCGGCATCCCCTTAAGTAGAAAATATTGGAAATGTGAAATTGCACACATTCTTCCATTTGAACGATTTACCCATATACCAAATTTGAAGTCTTTATCTCATCGCAAAGCATGCTTGCCCATCATTTCACTTTTCGAACGTTTTGGTGTGCAGCACCCCCTTAAGTAGAAAATATTGGATATGTGAAACTGCACATTTTCTTCCTTTCAAACGATTTACTCATACACCAAATTTGAAGTCTTTATCTCATCGCAAAGCATGTTTTCTTATCAATTAACTTTTCGAACGTTTTGGTGTGCGGCACCCCCTAAGGTAGAAAATATTGGAAATCTGAAATTGCACACTTTCTTCCTTTCGAATGATTTACCCATACACCAAATTTGAAGTCCCTATCTCATTGCAAAGTATGCTTTCCCATCATTTCACTTTTCGAACGTTTTGGTGTGGGGCACCCCCTCCATAGAACGTTTTCGAAAAATCGATTTTTCCAGGGTTTTTTATCGAAAGACCGAGCCGTGTACCAAATTGCAAGCCTCTATCTATTCGGGAAGTGCCTGGGAAAAGCGTGACAGACAGACAAACAGACAGACAGACAGACAGACGGACAGACGGACACTTGGCAATTATATATATATAGAATACTGTTGTAACATATATATAGATCACTTGGCAATTATAGTATATATAGAATATATAGATTTTGCTATTTATTAGTACAAAGGTATTTACGTATCTATACTGTGTAGAAATAATAACTTTACATAAAGATTGCAAAGCTTGTGGAAAATGTTTTCCATCCATGCCAAAGATCCATTAAATATAAGAGCCAGTGGGTAAAATGTGCCCCATACACTAATAAGGTGATGTACAAAATTTCAGAATTTTATCATAAAAAGTCCCAGAGATATGAAAAGACAAAAATACTGACTTAAACCACTTTTCGATGCATCGGCATGTGTTCTCAGAGGGGAGAAATCATATCGGCAGATCGCGTTTCAGGACTCATACACAAATAAAGAAAAAAACAATGATTACATATGTAAATAAATAATAATTTTGTTATGTATCGGTATCTACACTGTATAGAAATAATAATTTTACACAAAGATTACAAAGCTTGTTCAAAATTTTTTCCAGCTATGCCAAATATTCATTAAAGATAAGAGACATATATTATTTGTCTATGATGCATTTCTGCGTTGCGTCATTTGCACTCTTGCTGTAAACATTTACATTTTAATATGTGATTAATCCCTCGCCAATTTTGTTTAAACATATCTCTGGGTCTTTTTATGATAAAATGCTGAAATTTTGTACATCGCCTTATAAGTGTATGGCGGCACATTTTACTCATTGAATATGTTTTTGTACGGGGTCGTATAAAAATTTAAATTTTATATTTATTCAAATGTAATCCTCAGAAATTTTTTATCGATTTCATAAAATTCTGTACCTTTTTTACGCAACTTAGTAATTTATTATATATGTATAAGATATCAATACTTAAGGAATAAAAGCCGAGGTCAATGTTTTTGGGAATATATATATATATATATATATATATATATATATATATATATATATATATATGTATGTAGGTGTATATACAGTTCAAAATCAGCTAAGTAGGGTAAGGAATAGATGATGACCGATATGTATTCAGTATTAAATCACAGTGAGCTTAAGGGTCTCATTAAGTATTTCTACTTTCAGTATAGTTTCGATTAGAGATCAGATATATCAGTACCGATTAAAAAGTTTACACTTTCTTGCAACAATTAGTTTTCAGGATTGGCTATAAATAGAACAATTTGATAACTGGTGTGCATTTAGCATCAAATTCTGGGGGGAATAAAATGGTTCATCAAGAATTTCCATTTCCGACTCATAAGATGTTTTAAAACATTATATTTCTGAAGATTGACTTGAGCTTTGATGATAACTGATATGGATTTTGCGTCAAATTCCAAAAGGTGTTGGGTGCCTTATTAAGGATTTCCACTTCCGCCTCTGAATGTGTCACTTCCGATGCAAAATTGTACATTATATTTACAACATATATTCTTCAGGATCGGCTATAGTCAGAAGTTAGATAATGACAGATATGTATTTAGCATCATATTCCTTAGGGTGTCATGGAGGCGTATTCACTAAGAATTTCCATTTTCGGTTCATATATTACCAAGAGACATATTTTTCAGGATTGACTATAGATAAAACGTAGATATGATATGGATTAAGCATCAAATACCAAAATGGGCAATGAGATTCACTAATGATTTCCACCCTCAATTCAGTAAACGTGATATCCGAATTTTCCCGTAACTCGTATGACTGAACGAAAAAAGTTCGTAAGATAGAATAAAAATGCTTAATATTTAAGTAAAAACTGCTACCATACGAAAGCTTCTTCACATATTTCTTGTTACATATATTATTTGTAATAGATGCTTTTAAAATCATTTTCTTAATCTATTCAAGACATAAGTATTATCTACCAATAATGTGTAAAGTCAAAATTCATAGTTCCAATATTTAATTAGTTGAAAACAACTCCAGTGCAATCCTTTCTGGATTATTGAATTAAATTTGAATACAAATTTTATGAAATCATAATTGCGTAAATCAGAAATCTCGAAAGACTTTAAGAAATATTTTAAAACAAAATATTTCAGTCTTACTTGGGAGGGAATTAATTGAATTTAGTGAAAGCACATTATAACGGTTTCACAACCAATTTATCATATACATTATTAAATGTGTTATTCTTCATTTCAGTAATTATATTTTAAAATTGCTTGGAGGTAAAATATATTTTGATATCATATAAGATTGTGAGTAAAGTTTGAACTGGAAATTAAAGAAATTTTTTAATAATAGTAGTTCTGGGCCCTATGCAAACAATGTAACTATGGTATTTTAGTTTCACTGCAAAAATTCTTATTTGGTTATTTGCAGCAAAAAGTGAATAAAATTATAATTGATCAAACCCTGCTCTTAAATATATTTCCTACTGATTATTTTGTATAGCTATAATGCATGTCAGAAATAAGTTTTATAGTTACATTTAACAGACATCAATAAAACGAGTAGATTATTAAAAAGTTTATAGGAAAATTAACTTAAACTTGGTGTAAAACCCTGTGTTTCTTGATTGAGTCGAGTTATACTAGATACACCACTCCAATGATATGAAGAATTATTATGAATTCCTTCGGAAACTACAAAGGAAAAAATATAGAAGTTATTTTCTATGTGCATGGAAAAAATGGAGCGCCGGAACGGTTTTTGATCTAACA